>JAZGTI010016821.1:0-12553 GCA_036877585.1 Botia kubotai
GTCTACTCCAAACCCCAGAGATCTGTCTCACTGTCTACTTCAAACCCCAGAGATCTGTCTCACTGTCTACTCCAAACCCCAGAGATCTGTCTCACCGTCTACTCCAAACCCCAGAGATCTGTCTCACTGTCAGAGATCTGTCTCACTGTCAGAGATCTGTCTGAAATTCAGGTATATTGAATTGAGGACTATAAATATATCCTTGAATTCACGAGGACGCCAAACAATCAACACTCAGATCAAGCAGTCACGACATGACAGATCAAGATCACTCCCTTTATAGTCAACAAAACTGTCCAACGTGACTGTTTTCACAATATGAACAGTTCTGGAGCTTCTAAAGACAGACATCTGGTATTGTTGTGTCGTGACATGCTGTTCACAGATCAGCTTCAGTTTTAAAAGGATGTTTTTATAAATAACATGATGGCTGTACAGTTCAAATGGATTTAAAACGCTTCTGAAATCGTTTTTGTTAACTAAACGGATTTTGACAATGAATTGCTCAGGGCTGAATCTCTCCAGAAAGAAAACAAAATAAAAGCAGTCATGCTCATAATAAAACATTCTGGCAACATTTAAACGCTGATTCCACAGAAGATTGTATTCATTAACATAAGACACGGTGACAGACAAATCTGATGGCTGCTTTAGATGTTGCCGAGTTGTTGCCGAGTTTGGCTGTCCTGCCAAACTCTGAGCCAGTCAGACAGCCTCAGTCACGGGACGCCGAGTCTGGCGTACTACAGCCTCATCATCTGTTCCACTGTACAGTTCATTCTGAGCAGAACACTTTCACCAGAAGACACCATCTGACCAACATGACCAGCAACAACAGATTGTGTTGTTTTACTCATCTAACAGACCTGCTATAACAATAACAACTCAGTTTAATAAGTGCAGCAGAACACAAAAAGAGAAAATGTGCGTGACTTTATCATCAGAATGTCATCGCACAGTAACTCAAGCTGTATCTACAGTTCTGCTCGTGGATTCCCTGTTTCATGATTATTACTTATATACTTTTAAACACAGTGTGTGCACCAGAGCAGATAACAAGAAATTCAGGTTACAGTTTCTTAGTGCACAAATAATGTGTGACAATATATCAACTTTAATAAAATGCATACTTTATTAAACATGCTAAATCATATTCGCTACATCGAACAGAGATAAAATGTATATTGAGAGAATATGTAAAGTATAATAAAGATAGACAACATGTATAAAGAATAAGTGTGACCATATGCATAAACATGTAAATAAATATGCAGAAAAGTTTACTGTTTATACGACAGATGGATCTTAGAAGATCCAGATTATAAATGAACATATTCAGTACTTTGCAAAAGGTGTAGTGCGTTCCTGTAGCTCAGTGGTTAGAGCATGGCATTAACAACGCCAATGTCATGGGTTCGAGCCCAGGGATTGCACATACACAGAGTCAATGCATAGTATGATGCAATGTAAGTCGCTTTGGATAAAAGATTCTGCCAAATGCATAAATGTAATGTGTAGGTCAACATGCTTCAGAAAAGTTTATTTATGTTGTATAATGTCATTAAAAACTGAAATGTCTGAGAAACCCTGGCAGAGTCCACTTACACTCTTAATATTAGACCCTCTCTGATGTTTCCCTTCACAAGAGAGAGAGAGAGCGAGAGGCATACAGAGAATGTCACAGCCTAAGTGGACACCATTAATGTGCTGTTAATGTTTGACATGTATTAAATTCTGTGTGAGAGAGAGAGTCCATCATTTCCCTTTATGTACTGCAGTAAAAGTGCTGCATGCAGACAGTGTGTATAAAGCCTATTGTGCCCCACTGCAGTACAGCAACACATTAAACCTGTAAATCAAGCAGCTGCTAACACAGTTAAACAATAAGCAACATCACATATACAGCCTGTGTCATAAATCTACTTCTAATCTTAATGTGTGACCTGTTGAGAGCATTTGTGAACAAAGATTCATGTTTGTAGATTCTCAGTAGCTTCTGTTTGTCCACAATTTCTTTTTCATTTTTATTTCTACTGTTCAAGCAAATTTTAGGAGAAACAAAGTTAAGACTTAGAAACACATATCTATGAACTACATAAGTCAGCTGAGCAACAAAAGAGCAACTACTGAGAAGCAAACATTCCAATGAATAAAGTAAAAGAGAAGCCGAACTCGAGGTCTGGAAGTGCAGCTCAGAATGACAGAATTCCTCTGGGTGCAACACACAACACTCCAACACCTAATCAGGGCTCATTTATCAGAGCAAACATCTGCTCTGATTTGCAGTTCTAACATACAGACACATCTCTAGCCCCTTACTCTAACCTTACCCATCCCAACTAACTGTCTAACCCTAACCATCACCCTAAACCTAACCTTAATTCAAACCCTTACCCTAAAACCAAGTCTTAATCCTCAAACAACTCTTTAAAGAGGTGTCAGAAAGTGAGGACCGGCCAAAATGTCCTCACTTTACTCTCTTTGTCCTCACTCTGATGGTATAACTGATTACACTGGTCCTCACAAAGATGTAGAGGCACACACAACACAATCACACACGGACACACACACACACACACACGGACAAACACACACCAGAATAAACAGCTAAATCAAAACAAATACATTTTGTCAGTCAAAGCAGGTCTCAGTCTTCAGCAGTAAGATGTTTGATGGTCTGAGCGAGTTACTCTGTTTATTCTAACAATCTAATGCAGTCTATTAGTCAAACAACAATCATCCAGACCAGCCGACTGTGTCATGACTTCACAGGACAGATACTTGCTTGATGTTTGTTTGGAGAAGGAATCTGTTATGTCACCTTTTGATGGAGGTTACAGCCCACAAGCGTCACACACACATGCGGTCGTGACTCCGGCCTGCAGCTGCTGGTGCATGCTGGGTAAACCATATGTCAGGGGCTAGCCTCTGCAGCCTGTGAGAACCTCGACATCATCCACCAGCACACACGCATGCACACAGGTGTAATTATCAAAGCTTTCTGATGGTTTAGCGGAGCGACACAGCAGGACATTAGATACAAACATCAGAGAAGAAAGCAAGCAAGCTCTCTGCCTGCAGCACACTCTGTTTCTGTTTCATTATTCTTCTGCATTCATTATTTATTTGTAGGATGTAAGAAAAAAGAAATACAGCACTGCTGAGCTGCCTGGAGGGATTTATTCATTACATTCCAGACTTTTATTTTAAACAATTGACAGACGTCCAAAAAAATACCTCCTTCACCCCGACAGCAATGAGATCAAACTGAGATCAGATGGAGACTTCAGTTTGAGTCTCCTGCTTGTCAGTTATTTCTCGTGAGAAAAACGCCTCAGTAAGTTCACATGGTTCCACTGGGGCTCTTTAACAACATCTCAGAGTTCACCTCAGATCTGATTCTATTATTAACAGACTCAAACAAATGCAAATGATGTCTCCAGCAAGACAAAAACTGTCTTTCCGCTCATTAGAGGTTTCACTCAAGGTGCGATATCTTGCTAATTAAATGTTTTACAGCAGAACACAAATAGAACAATACATTGAATTTATGTCCATACAATTTTAACGTCCCCTCATACGTTTGTCAGGAACCTCTGCTTGCAAGAACAAATAACTGAACCGCACATTCCTTTTAATTTTAATAATTAAACTCTTATCTGTTATTGTATGTCAACGACTGTCTTTCTGTTTTTAGTTTGTTTATTTTACTGTCTTACTGATTTCTGTTTTTGTTTATTTGGAGAAACATTTAAGATAATGTTGATCTTTGGGCTTAAATGAACTGTGAAGTCCATTAAATCTCCTGAGCTCAGAAAACAGCAATTTCACGGTCAACATCTGAATCAACACAGGGAAGCAAAGACAGCAGCCATCCTGGATTCTTGTGTGTGCACGCATGTGTGTGTTGGTCCATTGGCAGGACAGTTAAATGGCTGCACTCACTGTGGTGTCTGTTATGGCAGAGATCCCTGTCTGGGTATCACCACGTCCCCTCCAGAAAGGAAGTAACAGTAGACGCCCACTGTCATCAAACAGTCTGACCAATACAGTGAGTCATCAACACACTGGGTCAGTGTGAGCTGCTCCAGCTCTGGAGACACCAAACAAGCACCAATGCCAGTGGTCAGAATTATCCAATAGGATTCTAGGAAAACTGCCCATGGGAACAGATGCCAAACCCTGCTGAGGACTGTGGGAACACTGACAGATCTGAGGCTTCCCATCACTAGAGTGTGTGTGTGTGGTGTGTCTTTCACTTTCAGCTATACACTCATTAACCCACAGTGTCTGTGACAGGATGGTGGGCCAGCCCTTGAAGCCGGGGCTGTATTTCCTGTGGCTTATGACTACAGCTCACCATAAAGCACTGGGCAGTAAACATATCTATCATTATACACGTTTTGAAAATATGACTCCAAAAAACAGGTACGAAAACATTATTAAATGTAATATTTTAAAACTGGAATAGGGTTATTTAAAATGGATTTTAAAAATCTGCTTTGTATTGTTTAAATCCAGCAAGAAAAGAGATTTCTCTTCTTTAGACCTTTTTAAGAACTAGATAGAATTACTGTACACAAATACTAATTTAATTCATGTGTTGTTTAATAATTCCTGGGGTGATCTGCTTAATCCCATTGCCCCGTCTGCATGTTTGACAGTGACAGAACAAGCGCTAGTAGAAAAGCCTGACAGCGTTAGCAACAGTAACTAAGTGGAACTGTAAGTTAACTGTAAGTGCTTTTTCTGCATTATTAAGTGCTTGTACACTTCTGTAAACTTTCAAAGTCTTCAAACTATTCAAAACAATGTGAGGGGAAGAGTGTCATTAAACTGAAGACAGGATCTGTGTTCCTTCCAACGTTTCCGAATATCTTAATTACAGTAGCACCTACTGGCTGCATATTGTAAAACCATTTCATGGAAACATTATATGTTTCACACGGACCAGCTGTCAAAGGACTAAATATTTTCCCACAGTAAAATGTTCAGAGGTTGTTTTCTCAGAAGGTAAAATGGAATCAGCTTTCATTTCAATATCAAATTTGTCACAGATGTTTCTCCTAAAATACTTTAAATTAAAACAAAACAGAAGTGAGGCATCTGTTGACATACAGTAGAATACAGAACTCTAAAATAAACGAGCCACTGGATGAGAAATGTTTGAGTTTAAATTGAGACTGCAGACAGATAGAAAAGGCTCATTTCTTCTGTAAATCAAGAGAAGACGTGAGAGATGCTTTTCTCAGGAGAAGATTATACACAGGCATCTTTAACTGCTAAAATACTGACACAGTAGAGAAAACACATGAATTTACAACACTAGACCTAGTTCATCTTGTTGTAACATCTATTAAAACACAATCCCACGGGCCATAAATCTTCAGAGTTTAACTCTGCAAAGAAAATTATTTCTTTGCACTGGGCTGATGTTGAATATTTTAAGATCAGTAAAGTGCACATTAATATTCACTGTAATATTCAATCAAACATGATTACTGTGATTTGGCAGCACTTCAAGATTTTAGATGAGGACTAAAACTTGATCTTAAGCTATCTACTGTGTCTGTCTTACTGTTTCTCTGTATAATTAAGGCATTAGCAGATCTGCATCAGAAATGCATGTGTAGAATCGTTACGCCGCAATAAAATGATTAGCCTGGCAGAACAGAAAATTATTGTTTTGAATTCATGCAGAAAAAATGAACAATGATTGTTAACCGTGTCCTGCTGATTATATCTGTGTAGACAGAAACAAAGACTAAATGTTTTATGCATTAAAGATGATGTTGATAAAGAGACAAACTTCATATCAGAACATCCTTCAGCTGAAGATGCCACACTCATACTGGAAACACTGATCACATCATATCAACACTAATCTGAGCCTTAGATATGTTAATAAGATTATTATCTTTCATCTTCACCTCATGCATGGAAATCTGCATATCAGAACTTGAATATAAAGTCAGAAACAGAAAGAGTCTTAAAAATCTCCCATAACTCCTCAGTAGCTTTCTCTCTGTTGATCTGGCGATTGGTGGTGATGAGATGCGGTGATGAGATGCGGTGGTGACTGTCGGTGGTGACTGTCGGTGATGAGATGTGGTGGTGATTGACGGTGGTGAGATGCGGTGGTGACTGGCGGAGGTGAGATGTGGTGGTGACTGTCGGTGGTGACTGTCGGTGATGAGATGCGGTGATGAGATGCGGTGATGAGATGCGGTGGTGATTTGCGGAGGTGAGATGCAGTGGTGATAAGATGCGGTGATGAGATGCGGAGGTGACTGTCGGTGGTGAGATGCGGTGGTGACTGTCGGTGGTGAGATGCGGTGGTGATTGGCTGTGGTGAGATGCGGTGGTGATTGGCGGTGGTGAGATGCGGTGATGACTGTCGGTGGTGAGATGCGGTGGTGATTGGTGGTGATGAGATGCGGTGGTGATGAGATGCGGTGGTGACTGTCGGTGGTGAGATGCGGTGGTGATTGGCGGTGATGAGATGCGGTGGTGACTGTCGGTGGTGAGATGCGGTGGTGATTGGCGGTGATGAGATGCAGTGGTGACTGTCAGTGGTGAAATGCGGTGGTGATTGGCGGAGGTGAGATGCAGCGGTAGCTTCACAGCGCGTTTCCAGCGGCGCGTTCTGAGTGAAGGTGCGCGAACGTTTTCAAACCCGTTGGCGGAAGTCGCGCGTCATGCTCTTGACGGGGATTGTCGGCTTGACAGCGGCGCGTTGACGGCGGTCGAGTGCGTCGATAAAGTTAGAAACAGCGTCAATATTGAGAGAGAACAGCACAGAACGGAGATGGATTGCGGGACTGACGCGGCAGTGGGCGGATTTCTGCCGGTGTATCGTGCAGTGAGACGCTTCAGAAATCACAGGTGCGCTGCAGGTGTGATGGTGAATGTAACAGTTACTGTAAATGATGAGAGTATAACAGTTAGTGTAAATGATGAGAGTATAACAGTTAGTGTAAATGATGAGAGTATAACAGTTAGTGTAAATGATGAGAGTATAACAGGTATTGCAGTAATGAGCGTATGACGCTCACTGACGCTTGACTAAAACATGAATTTATGTCAGTCTGAGCGGGAATCGAGGTTTCATTGACTGAATGTTCCTGCATTTGATGAATATAACATACTGCTGTTAAACATTTAACATCCTTTAATGCATACTCTTATTCTTTTTATAAGATAGTAAGAAAGTAGGCAGCACACATGATGTATTGTGCTATATGCTGTCAGTGTTGTGCTAGTTTTACATTCTGAATTTTGGCAACTGTTAATCTGACATGCAGCTTTCATGCTACGTGTTTGATTCATTTGATCAATTTGATCATCAATTATGATTTAGTGTTTCCAGCCTTGAAGATTTCGAGTCAGTTTAAAATTTGAGTTGTGTAATTTAGTTGAATTTAGGTTCATTCATTTAGTTGATTTGTTCAGTATTGTTTAATGGTCAAAATTATTTGGACTGTTTCTGTTTATAGACTTTTATAGAGTTAAGTTAAGAGAAGTGACATGTGAAACTGAACCAGACGATATTTAGCTGGTTAATGAGTCATTATACATGAGATTTTATCCTTCAGTTAAATGACAATAAGAACTAGTTCACCCAAAAATCTATATTCTGTCTTTATTTGCTCACTTGTTCCTGATGTTGCTGTTCCATTTTCTGTCAAGCACAAACGTATCTGTAGTTATCTGTAGTTATATTTAGAATGTTGTTTATAGTTACACAACTGTCAAGCTCCATAAAGTCTATAAAACTCTAAAAATAGTCCACTTACATCCTCATATAGCTCTGATTTACAGATATGATTTACACTATTTAATTATATAGCAAAATAATAGCACACAGATCACATGACATGTGAGTGAAATGACTGAATTCTTCATGTTGTTTTTAACTCTTCTAGAGCATTTAAAATTGGACAAAATCTCTCTAGCTGTGATTTTTACTAATTAAAGTTCTCATAGCTTACTGGCTGTTTTCTCCAGCTGTTCCTGAAACACCTCCGTATGCGTTACTTTCACATCCCGGGTTTTAATCTTCACCAAAATTCAAGGTAACTGAAGTGTCTTTCCTGAGCTGGTGATAATACAACAAACAAATGTGGGTTGTCATAACAACATGAGGCTTGTTCCTCACACTGATTCACGTTACAGTATCAGGAAATGTTTTTCTGCACTCAAGTGAGATGATTCCCACAGTTGAAGATACATCATTCTTTTTTCAACATTGTTCACATCTTTGAATTGTTCTAAATTTTTATTTAATCTTTTCAGTTTTATATTTTGATTATGTTTTGCACTAGTAAACTCCCCTAATCTTTATTAATTCCGTACTTTGCCAAACTCATTATAATTCTCTTTTTTTGTATCAAGTTATCAATTTTCTGCAAGTTTTGAAAGGATTTTTGAGACAGTTAATCCTGATTAGACTGGAATTGGATTTTTTGTTAAGTCAAGCAATAGAAATATCAATATTTCTCCTTCGCTTCCTATTTTTTGTTTTTAAATTGTTTTGTAATTCCCAGAAGGTAATCCAATCCATCATACAATATCTGACCAGATTGAAAAAAAACAGACGTTACAGCACAAGACAAAACTATTCAGAACTATTGACTTTATTAAAAAGATTTGAGTTAAACTCCCTAAAGCTAATGATGATATACCAGTTCTAATGATGCTGGCCTTAGAAAACACCACTAACAGGTTTAAAAGGACACTGGTATTTATTTACTGTGGCCGGTTAATGAGTGAAAATGGTCATTGTTGTTGAGTTCAAGGCTGATGCAGGCTTTCAGCTGATTGGTTATCCAGCAGAGCAGTGTTCCATACACCCTTTTATCTCTGCAACATCCCACAACCTCCTGCAGATTTCCCAGCATGCTCTGCTCCTGATGTTCTGCTGGGAACTCAGGGCTGTAGTAATGGTTTCCCTCCCTGTGTAATCGGTGCACTGACAGGCAAACTAAAACAGGCACCAACAAGTAACCGCTCGCACGGTTAGTCAAAGTACAAAGATAGAGATGCTTTCTCTGATTGTGTGTGTTTGTGAAGGGTTTGTTTGAGAAGTAATGATGGTGCTGGGTGATGGTGCTGCTCTCTGTGTTTGGCTGAGGCGCATTAGAAGAATTTGTCATTAATGACTTACTGAAATCATAAACAGGCGCTGCAGTGCTTGAGCACGCTGAAGATTGGGTCTTATTTACTTGCATTGCATGCGATGAGCTTTGCTTTATTGATAATTGGAGACTGAAGAAGGGGGAAAAAAGAAAGAATAATTCCCAGAGAGAATTACGCAGTGCTGCTCCTCTTACACGTTTATCAAACACTGGCTGGTCCTTGAGAAATAATTCAGCAGAAATAATCATTCTGTTGTCACTTGCCCCAAACCTCTATGACGTCCTGTGTGTTTGTCAGTGGCACTGCACACTGTTTAGCAACACTGTTATTAAGTTTAAATACATGAGCATTGATTTGAATGAACAGAAAACTGCATGTGGGTGTTTAAATGACACAGTGGTCATTAAATAATCACAAGATTTTCCTTCAGCTTATAATTAAAACTGTTACTCTATATTCCACTCCGAGAGAACATAGAGATGATGTGTTTATTTTACAGCCTGTGTTGATGTCTTGAGATCTCTCAGTATAATCATGAGAAACTCATTGGGTTGCTACCACTTGTCATCTTTCAGTTTACACTTCAATAGTTGTGGATATTAAGCTGTTATTTTAAGAGGGGCTCCACAGCCACGTCCGTGTGTGGAGGCCGGTGAAATGATTAAATCTTTCCAGCTCTTCAGATTCAGAAGATGAAACGCACAGATTCATTCAGATGTGATTCACGCATCAGATGAACGGACCACAGCTCATTTGTAACTTTCTTGAAGCAGATTTTGTGTCTCTCAGCTCATACCTGCGGGCGGTTGGTCTTCTGCTCAAGGTGACAGTGGTGATAAAGAATCAGTTAATGTCAGTTGCTCTCACAGATCTTAGATGAATTTAGAAACCTCTGGGTTAGTGCCAGTGTCAATAAGCACACGGTTCTTTATACATCACTTCAAAAATAACATCACTAGTATAGTAGCAAGCATATTTTACAGACAGACAGACAGATGTGCAGAGATGTCAATAGATGCCAGTGATATATATATATTTATCATCAGAATTCTACTGAAAAACTCTCACCTTTAGCTCTTATTTATTTTCTGTTCTTTAACAGGGTGATGGAAGTGACCAGATCAATCTTGTGCTGCTTTTAGTTACTGTAGCTTTAAAAAGATTCGTCAGTGTGAGTTACCAGGGAAACAGATGACGGGTGAGAAGCCATGACCGTGTGTACGGGTGTATTTTAGGAATCTGTGTTTTTTTTTTAATTGACAGCAGGGGTATGAGCTCTGTGTTTGATAGTGTAGTTAGTTCTCTGTTCTTTGAATGTACTGTAAGTAGCTTAGGATAAAAGCTCCTGCCAAATGCATAAATGTAAATGTAGTTAAATAAGCTGTACTATAACTATTTTATTTCAAGATTAGGGCACCTAAACATTATTCACTGTAACACATTACAGTCTTACAGAGTAACTTAAAGCTGCAATCCAAACCTTTTGCCATTGTAATAATATTTGAAACCTAATATTGCAGGTTACTTTAGGTACCTTACATTACGTACAGTATGTTGAAGTCAGAAAAGGCCAAACTGACATTACCTGTGAAATCCAACCAAACAGCTGAAATTATAAATCATTATTACACACTTCCCATCGTGAATCTGGATGAGGGAAGGACACGTTTCTACACTGTTATATACAGTTAAAATAACTGATTTTTGTTTATTTTTCACCAAAAAAGTAAAATGGTAAAACTGCATATAATAAAACATCTTTTTGTTAAACATCGTTAAAAAAGATCTACAACAAAGCTGATGAAGCATGACCTGTCTCTCCTCTTACTGCCCAATTACATCGTACAGTGTGAAAGAGCATCATTCAGCCAGAATATTTCAGTCACATTACAGCTGTCATATCACAGGCAATCACATTTCCCTTGATCTCTAGAGATGAAAGATTCTGTTAGTATCAGTCCTTCCCAAAGTTTTTTAAGACACAAACGACGTGCTCTGAACTTCACAGTGCAGTAATAGAGAGCAAGAGAGAGATGAAGTAACTCTAAAAGTAAGATGTCAGGGATTTCAGCAGACGTGCTGTTCCTGTGTGGAGGTCTGACTGTAGGACAGGTTTAGTTTTAATGAAGTGTTTGTCACGCGGTGCTGCAGATTGTGTGAGGACAAATACAAGATGAAGGAAGCGTAGCAGAGATCAAAACAAAAGGAATTTTATTTGAATTCTTAATGTTAAAATGCCTAAAAGGTGTGTTTTATTCTGGAGGTCTGAAGGAGGGTGGAATATAATCATATTAAACTACATTATGTTTTTGGTGCTGAGAACTTTGCTAACATTATAAGTGGACCTCTGGGAAAACATTACAAAGACAATAAAACGTGTGAAGCGACACTTTAAAGGGTTATTAATGAGTGTATTAAGTGCTTTGAAATGTAAGTCTTTTCTCTTCAGCTGTGTGAATGTTCTTATTTTTCAGGGCCAATTAAAAATAAGATTTTTAAAGCCCATGGAATTCTCTAAATCATCCCAAACTTCAGAGCTCAGAGGTTCAACAGGTTTCCGTGTATTATACATTATATTTCAACACTTTCAGATGCTTTCAGACTGAGGATAGATGTAGAAGTCTGTATGTTTATTTCTCAGCTGTGATCATCAGCACGTGGCTAGTGTGAACTCTACAGAGATGGTGTTGGTGTGAAGGTACACTGTGTTTGTCTGAAGGTCATTGGTATCGTGAGGGTAAAACACGCGGCCCGTCGGGTCTCTGTCTGACTTCAGACCTAAAGGTCAACTCTGTTTACACAGAACGCGGTACGCTCACAGGAAACTGTTGTAATGCTAACACGCTGACAGCACTGCATGTTCATTTCTGTTGTCGGGGTTAAATAAGCATATTTCCTTTCACGTTTTAGGGTCTGTTGTGACTAAACTCACATAGTATCCACGCAGCATTCAGTGGTGGAGTTCTAGCTTGTATTTGATGTGATTAGTTGGTGAATTTTTCTTTTGTTATGAAGCAAATGTGAAAGAAAGTGTGAGGAATATCTCTATCTCTAATGAGTGTGTTAGTGGACAATAGTGGTTCAGACTTTTGTATGAAGAAACAGAAGTACATCAGAATTATGAGCAGGGCAGTCCCCCTGGGGCAGTGTGGAGTTTCATGTGATCGCTCAAGGGCACAACAGCGAGGGTTCGATTCTTACAGCGAGAGCATTAGCAACCTTACTAATATTAGCAAGAGCTGTAAGCACACAGTGCCTACAGACTCCGCTGCCTGTGGTCAGATATGGACCTGTGTCTGAATTCAGCTCCTCACACCACCCAGCATATACAATGAGACTCTGTGTACTACACATGATAGCTATACATTTAAAAGAATATTGTCCCCTAAATGTCCTCATCGTAGTCAGAAACTTT
>JAZGTI010016822.1:0-12553 GCA_036877585.1 Botia kubotai
GCTTGTCCGTACTACTTTCTCAGAGTTATTCAAAAACAACCATTTTGTGATGCAGAGCTTCTGTTGTTATGCCAAATCATCTCACAGACTGCTTAACTCTACTGCTCCTCTGAACACTCCTACACTTTAATATGTCACTTCCCCCAAACTATCCATGACAACCCGTTTAAAATTGGCTGATGCCTTAAAATCGTTTCCCCAACCTTGCCTGTAGTATTTTTTCGACTATTAAATACAACACACCGAAAATATGACAAACCGCTGACATTAAAATATTGCCACAGTCTGTATTCAGCAACACTCGCACATGCACACGAAAAGAGACAGCTCATCATAAGCTGAAAGTGACCGAGTTTAATAACCTACACCAGTGAGTTCTTAAAAAACAGGTGGAGGAGGGTTCAGTTTGTTTATACATTTAGCTGGATGTTTATGCATTGTGTTCATTTTATGAGGATTTTATGATGTTGTCTGTCTCTACAGGGGTGAGAAAGCAGGTGTTGTCTACCTGTTACTGTTTAGTATCACCTGGGGAGATAGAAGAAAATTCTCATCTCTCACAAGAACGCGCATGGACGTGTTTGCTTGTGCGCGCTGCGTTTGGCGTGCGCGTTAATCTAATAGCCTGCTGAGACAAATACACTTTTCTAAATATAAAGCTTTCCTATCATAGCAACATTAGTGCCAGAATAGGAAAACCTGCTGTGCGCTTCATTTAATGGCTCAGGGAACCAGCTCTTAATTAGCTTTGTGGAACCGTTAAAAATAGAACGGTCAAAACTGAGAACGTGTTAATGATAAAGTAATACTTGTTTGAATACCAAAATGTATCAAGAGTCGAGCTTGATAAGTAAAGATGAAAAACTCGACCTATTCTCTAAAATTCATGCCTAAGAAAAAAAAGGTTCTGTGCACGAACAAGGTTATGTGATGTTCCAGTGTTGAAAAATTGAACGAGACATCTATGAGTGTTCTATTAATATTCTGGCCAATTGTATCTGTCAACTAAAGCATACAGAGTAATCAAACAGAAATGAACCCTTATCACACCTGTGGCATTGTGGGTAATGAATCAGCACACACCAACTGTGCTGTGCATGTTTATGAGTGTGCGTGTCTTTCCAGATGTGGTCTCAATTATAACATTCGTTTAGAAAGGAGATCGAAGCAGCACTCTGGATATTGTTCTCAGAATAAGGATGCTCTCGGGAGGATGTGTGTCTCTAGGTCATTTTGACCCATTCTTTAATAAATACATTACTCCCGGAGCGAGAGAGGGCTCCATGCTCTTGAGAGGATGTGTGTCCCTTGGTCAGAGGATGTGTGTCCTGGGTCATTTTGACAATTCATAATGTTTTGAAACTGCAAGTTACCTCGCCTTACCCCAACCTGTGTGTAATGTAATATGAGGTGTGCTGTTTGGGAGGGAAAGCGAATCTGGCCATCAGGCTGTCTTAGCCGCACCAGTTTAATGTATAAAAAAAGGGAATACCTCAGCACTGGCAGGAGCTCAGCCGTGGGATAGAGCATGCGTTCCAGTAATCTGTCCAGTAATCTGAAATGTAAACACTTTCTTCCACAGCGTAGATAATCACAAACCCAGGTCACAGGGTTACAACTAAACAAGAACTTTGTGATTGGCTCAAACGCTGTGACATCATCTTACGTCAAAGCATCCTAAAGCTGCACATGGAAAATCTGTTCCTTTTTTTGGGAAATTTACGATGCAATACTATTAAACCTGTCTGGCACTTTTCCAGAACTTCTTAAGATGCCAGATTGCCGCAGCTGATTTGCTGGCTTTCCACCACAGAGTCAGTTTACATGCGACCTCTAAACTCTGTTAAAGTTACATAAAATAGCTGAAAGTGTAAAAGCGTATGATATTAGCCTGCACACATCTGCTAGCTTCAGTAGCTTCACACTGTCACTACTTACAAAAAAAAACAATCAACGTAACAAAGCTTAAAAAAATCACAACGTACACAATGTATATTCTCTGTGGAGCAGCGAGAAGAGCTGGCGGGTTTTGCTTATGAAACAGGGGGATGGGTTCGAGAACAGAGGGTGCTGTGTCAGTCCCCCAGTGGAACGAGGGCTCATCGACAGCACCAGATGGTGTGATCCTGCAGAAGGTGCAGGATATTTTCCACTTGTCTTGTTTTCCAAGGAAGCAGTCTTGAAGGTGTGCCAAGTTTAGGCGACCTGCCACCAGGGTTAGGGCGACAGTGTTTGTTAGACATGTAGACAACATCCAGCACCAGTTCCAAAATACTGAAAGATTTTAGTTACAAACATCTGAAATGTTCAATGCCTGCCACTAAAAGTGACCTTTATCACAAGCTACGTCACCTTAAAGATAATTGCACACTTAAAGAAATGTAGCCACCTGCAGCAAATTAATCTGTGAGAGTAATTTCACCATTATGGCACTATTTTCATGATAATAAACTAACAAATACAATGCAATCATTTCAGTTCATGCTAACGATTAGCATCTACACAACTCTTGCGTGTTTTATTGATATAAACGGAGTGCCGCATTGTTTATAGTGACAGACCTCGTTTACACCCGGTGTTAAGTCTCTTTCATGTTATCCAATCATAAGTGGGCAACCCAGCTAAAAGGGAACATTTTCAGAACATTGGCTATCATTCTCTAAAAGTTCCCTCAAAGTTATCAAAATGTTCTTACAGTAACGGAAGTAGAACTTTAAGTTTGAAATCATATAAATAAATTAAGTTGTTACTGGAATGTTTTAAAAATTTAACAGAATTAAAAAATGTTTGAAAAATGTTCTTATAACAAAACAATGACATTAATACAGCATCTAAAAACTGGACGTTTTGAATGTTCCTAGAATTTTCAAAATGCTACTCGCTACTTAACGGAAACATTCCAGAAACGTTCATACAACCTAAAATTAGCTGATAGCTGGGTCTGATTACGTTTTGAACAAGATATTTAAACCAGGTGTAAACGGCCATATATGGGCAGAGAGCAAACAGTTACACTCCTGTACAGACAGAGAGACAGAAAATGTTCACCCATAGAATTATTGATTTATCATTCAGGTCACTGAAAATCTGTGTGCATATGACCTCAACCCCTCTGTGCCGGATGTTTCCTTCCCAGAATCCCTCAGGGCATGCCATGTTTCCGTGTCCTTCTCCTTATGGCTCGACTCGGCCAAGGCCACCGGCAAACCTGCTACAAAACAGCCCTGACTTGCCAGCAGCAGCTGCTCTGGGGCTGAACAGCAACATCGTGACAACATTTTAGCTCATCCTGACAATGTGTTACCCTGACTGGTCATTGCAATCGTCTGCTTGCAGCTGGATCCTGCTGCTCTGAAAGTAAAGAACGCTGTAGACAGCCATTGTTTATGACTTCAGCTGCGCACTAAAACTTCCTCAGATATCATCTGATCTAATTCAATGTCCTCTTTTTATATAGTTACTTAGATCTATGAATGTCACATGCGTTTGGATCGATTTGAACTGAATTTTGCACAATGTTTCAATTGTGTAAAATTATACAAATGATTCACAGTGACACAAAGACATGCTGCTTGTCCCAATTTTCATTTTTTAATAAACCTTAAGCTGTAAAGTCACGCTTAAAGATGCAATTTACAACCAACTGGAGCAACACACACAGGAAAATCTCTTATATGGATATAGTTTAGACATGTGTTTTGCAAATAACAAACTGTGGGTATGTTACATTTCAATAAATGTAAGAACAAATATGTGTTATGCATCTTTTGTTAATTTGGCTGATATTTTGCACACATACTGGGCACAACTATAATATTCTTGGCTGAGGTTTTTTATCAGCATTCGACAATCGACAAATAAAACTTATTAAGGGTAATTAAGGTGGCGATTTCAGAAATGCTAGAAATAGCAAGCTAGCTTTAGAAGTACAAAATCCCGCCCTCCAAAACATACGAACACGATGCAAATACACAGTTTGACAGGCAAACAGGGCATCTTATTATTGCACTCAGATTGAATGCAATGATTGGACGAACATTCTGTTATTCCGTGCCTTTCACAGAAGACACAAATGTATAAATATATTTAAACCACTTTTCTTAGTGATTGCTATCAGGATGAGGAGGCTTTCAACCAGCATAACAAAAAATGTTTCCGGAAAAAATTGCCCTGCCTTTAAAGCGTCAATCACCAGTGCAGTAAACTCCAATATGAAATGAAACAAGAAAAAGCAGAACAACTGTCTGACAGATTTAAAGCACCAGGAACGGTTGAAATTCTCCACTAGTCGGGTCACAGGGGCAGTTAAGCGTTGCTTCTTCCCTGGTTATGACTGACAGCACCAATAACACATTGAGTCAAGGCTCTGCCACAGACCATTACACCAAGGTTACCCATCCTTCGGCCCTGTTTCTCAACCATAATTCATTACATTTCCCCTTCAAATGGAGAAATCGTTTGAATATTGCCTTGGAAAGGTCCATTTTCCCTCTTTTCTATGGTGAGGTAATGAGACGCATTTATTTGGTTCAGCTTCTTTAATTCATTAGCCTGGCCATTATTTGACGATTATCACAAAGTTAACATCAGAAACAAACCCCTTTCTTGATGACTTTTTAATGTTTTCCCTCTTATTTCCTGTCTTATCAGTGATCAGTAGATTTAAGCCATGAATTAAGGCATCACGCGGTGTGGGCCATCAGCAATTAGGCGAAGTCGCGCTTAAAGATGTTCTCAATGTCGTTTTATTCCTTTTTGCTTTTATTTTTCCGAGAACACAGCAAAAACGACAGACATGACCTGTGTTTACCGCATTTTCATTTTTAATGAATTAGCGGGCTAACAGAAACGCCGGCAAGTGCGATCTTCAAACGAACGTAATCCAATTAAGGTGCTTAGCCATCTGTCAAAACAGTCACTTCCCTGAGTGACATTCATATTTTAATGAGTCGCTCGCGTCCAAACGTTGCATTATCCGTTAGGTGTCATTACCGCGGTTTGTGCTCACACCAACAACACACCACCCCTCCCTCCCTCCCTCCCGACAATCCACTGTTTTTCTCCAATGCTAATTCTTTTACGTAGCAATATACTGATGCAACACCTGGTAACTTGAATTTATCACAGCTGAGCTGAGTTAAGCAGGGATCGTCGTTGCTTTATGTTACTTTGTTGGTTGTTTCCTGTAAGGATAGCAAAGTCTGTCAAGCGGCCGTAAATTCACACGAAGGACAAAGACATGCATCAATCGCTCACAAGCAGACAAACCGCTCGTTGCAGCTGGCAAAAACACGTAGCTCAAGAACAATCAGAGGAGACACCGGCTCATCAGTTCTATCAGCTTCTGGACCAGTGATTGGGTGTTTATGGATATGATCAGGAGGCTTAATTTGGTGGAGGTCTGCCATGGTGAAACATGTACCTCATTTTTCCTCTCCCTAAACTAACGTATGCTGAACCAAACGTGTAATCTCTTCCTGTCCTTCAGATCGGGTGGACAAAGATGTGTGTGTAGGTTAGCCTAGCCCAACAGAATCAAGGCCAAAGTTAAGACATTGCCAAGGTTAAGACATCAATATACATGAAATGCTTTAAACCTTCAAGGTAATGCTTACAAATCACAAGGGAAGAATTTCATTGTAATTTGAGTTTCACTGTTCAGTTTTCCTTCGTTAACACTTTCAGGCAAAACTCGTACTTTATCATTTCCTTGCTAGTCATGTTTAAAAATAGGATTTCTTTTGCACCAGAGGTCATTTAAATGACACCTACTAAATTATACAGAAAAGACCTACATACCTACATATAAATGTACATATATATATGTGTGTGTGTGTATACGTATGTATGTGTGTGTACATATATATAGCAGTGGATTATCTATGGTGTCAAATTGATTGAGAAACACATAATCTGTCTTTCAGACACTGATTAATTTTGAGTCTCAGGGTGTATTTAAGAATATAAATCTCTATATCTCTCTCTCTCTATTCACAATGACACCTGGCACATCTGAAAATCCAACAACATCGCTGGCACTCGGCATCCAGGGCGTTCAATTACCCGCGTTGTTGTTAAAAAACAACAGCTCTGCTATAGCTACTCTATAAACAACACAATGCTCTCGCTCTCTCTCTCTCTCTCTTAACATCTACGGCTCTCCCAGGCGCGGAACTCGGGTGAACTGTGTTATTGCATTAATACCGCTGAGGTAAAGACACAGGTGATGTGGAGCACACACGCTGAATGCAAAGCTTGTTTTGTGCCGCGCGATACAAAGGGAAACACTCGAGCTGAATAAAAAACAAGACTGACCTGACATATATATTTAGATAGAGAGAGAGAGACAGAGAGAGATTACGGTCTACAATTCATCATATATTTTTATAAATGAAAAGATAAAAACCTCACTTTTGACTTTAACCATCTGTAAGGGAAGATGTTTTTTATTTTACATCACATTTATGTCCAAATACTACAACACTATACAGGTTTTCAAAATTTGAAGCAATTTCCTGTCATAAAGTGTATTATGTCATAAATGTCACTCATATATAATGCAAATCGCTCTTAAAGTAACAGTACACCATTTTGTTTAACAGATTTCACTTCACACACACACTCTTGTTTTTATGACTTTTATGATTGTGACTGAGTAATAAAGAAAAAGCTGACAAACCTTGTATCTATAAAGCATGACTTCTATCATAAAGCTCAAATGAAGTTTTATACATTTTTTATCATTTTTGTAGTAACTTTTTTGTTCTCATTATAATCTCTATACTCCTATTCATGTTTTCTCATAGTTTTATTGACTTTAGTGTAAGTAAAAGTGTATAGATATGCTGATCATGACGTGATTATGAAACGTTTTATAATCCAAATACACAAACTGCAAAATGCTTCGTCTCCAATTATGACTTTTGTGAAAATGGCCCAATTCCTGCCCTACAATTACCTGGCCACACCCTACATTTATATTCTAATTAAACATCCTGTCCACTCAGAAACACATCATACTGTCACACTCAGATAATAATGTGCTTGTTCTCTCTTAGAAAGCCCTCCAGAAGACGTTACACCATCAGCCTCTGCACGGGGTGAGAAAACGGATGAACTCTTGTTTTTTATACCTGACCGCATCTCTCTCCTTATTAGGCATTAGTGTCTGTTGCTTTCACCATGTATAGAACCTTGATGAGGCATGTTTATTCATAGACTAACCTTTTTCAATAATTCTGAGAGCACTCTGACAAAGGCCTCCCCAGCATACTTAATACCTCATCTAGGTTTCATTATTCAGCGCTTATGCTCTGCCCGTCGCCCCACTTGAGATGCAGAACATGAATTATTCCGGGCCCTTCTCCTCCCGGCCTCCTCCCCTTCCTACACTTCCCACTACAAGCGTCTCCTCTTGCTCTCCATTCCAGCCATTCCCTTCCTCAGCAGCCCCACAGGACTGAGAGAGACTTACTGAATACTGCAGTAATCTCACTACACTCCATTCCTTCCTCACTCTCCCGCTTTCTCTCTCTCCCTCTCCAAACACACACACACCAAACACACACACCAAACACACACCCACACACACACCCACACACACACCCACACACACACCCACACACACACACACGCACCCCAAACACACACACGCACCCCAAACACACACACACACGCACCCCAAACACACACACACACCCCCCCAAAACACACACACACACCCCAAACACACACCCCAAACACACACAATACTGCATTTGTATCCAAAGCAGTTGTAGGCAAGGCTGCAGTCAATAGTTATATTAAGGAATCTTGCACAGCTAGGTTACAGCTTCTGAAGAATTTTGAGTGGTGCTTGCCGGGGCATTGCTATGTATACCTCATTTTATTTGCCGTGCTGAAAATAGGTGTGCTTTTACTTTTTCAAACAATCAGACATAGCAACAACCACATAGCAATGCACTAAAAGGTGTCACTTAGAACACCTTAGCAACTGCTTAGCAATACCTTGGCAACCAAACACCCCAGCATCAAGCGCCACCATCGCTTACACGTTCTTCAGCAAATGTGAAAATTTAGGCCTAGTTAAATTCATTTATTGTTGCCCCAAAACACACATCAAAGAACAAATGAGATTCGGCTACAATGAACGGCCTTCATCGTCTTTTAAACGATTATATTCTTCACAAAAACAATTGAAAAAAATATCCTTGAAATAGAACGACACTTATATTCATTAACGTATTAAAAACCCGGAATTATAAAGGCAACGTCAGCTATATATTGTAGCATTAAATCCAGATGAATGTCTAATGTCTGATTAATTCGGAATGACAGACTGCTTTTTCCTGAAGAATCATTTTTAAATGCTGTGTGAAGCGTTTCCTGGATTTTAACGTTGATGCCAGACTCTCAGAGAATAAAATATAAATATGTGCATTATTATGTTCATCTTATTTATCCATTAGAGGATTTTGAGGCATTAGAAAACGTGATAATTGACCATTTATGGGCTCTTGAAGCATCTCCATTAGCATATTAATTGAGGGCTGATTTCTCAGACTGACAATGACTGCAAGAGTGCAGATGATTATGATAAACACCTTCTTTCATCAGCACAATATTCCACACGCACACTTTGATGTTCCAGTTGGTATCAGAGCAAATGAAATCATTAGAAACCTAATTTGTCCTCTTGTTTGACTGCACTCATCTCCAAACAAATTTCACAAATGCGAGATATTACAGGTGAGGTTGACAACAGATGGAAAAATAAGTAAATAAATCACAATTAAGAAAAGTGATTTGGAAAGACTTGCTAATTTGAGAACTCTTCATCGATTTGCTGCTGTCATGTGCTGTATGTGTGAAAATTTCCCGATGCAGAACGAGGGCTCTCGCCGTCCGTCCACATGACTCTGGTTATGCGTTTCTTTTCCCTCTCACTTATCCCAAGAACGAGAAGGTAATTTCTTTCTGCGGAATATCAATCCCTTCCTCCTGCAATTTCTCCCTAAACTCCAGGAGGCTGATGCTGCACCGACTCTGACGCGCGGCCATTTTCCAGCCAAAAACGTCTTAAAAACGCACCAAATCGCGGTTAAATGCGTTTACACTGACACCGCTTTTGCTCATTTGTCTACATCGCCGCCGTCTTCCCTCCTTTTGCCTGTAACTGGATTCACAACATCTGATTTGAAAGGAAGTTAACAAGCTAGGTAGAAGGTTGTTAAAAAAAAGCCAAGAGCATGATTCCTCAGCTAACAATTTTAGGTTGTAAGAACGTTTGCCTAATGTTTCCATTAAGTAACAAAAATGTTATTTTGAAGGTTCAAAACATGCTTAGTTATAAGAACATTATTTAAACATTTTAATTATGTAACAAAACGTTACTGCAAAAACTTTTTTGATAACGTTGAAAGAGCTTTTAAAGAATGTTAGACAACTTTAGGAAGATACTTGCTCGTCACGCTACAAACTACTGAAAATATATAATACTTCTACTGCAGTCAAGTTATTCTTTTGAAAAAGCAGCTACAAACTAGTAACAAAATAAACATTCAACCACATTGAAGCGATCTGAGAGGCCAATTAGATTATATCATTTAATCTGATCTGTATATTATATGGGTCAGAATCAATGAGGATTTTTAATTAAGAGGAATTTAATATGCCTAAAACAGTAGTACAATAAGACAATGAGTGAGAACAGTTGATGTCATCACAGATTAACATAATACTTGCTTGTTTCTGTGCTTAAATTTACAGATTTACATCTAAATGAAGGATTCACAACAACAGCACTACATATAAGAGAGAACATTCTAGAAGAGCATGTTTAATTATCGCCTCAGAAGGAAAGTTTTATGCACTACACATTGCGGCAGTATACGGTAGCATTTAGCATAAAGTAGCTTAAACCCACTAGCTAGGCTGGTCAAGTTACTGAAAAATGCAGTTAAATAAATCTAGTAGCATCGCTAATTAGTTACTTAAATTAGTTACTCCCCGAAAACAGTTTTCACAGTTAAACAGATAATTCTGCTGAAAGTATTATTGACCAACGGCTTTCTAAAAGTCAGAAAACAGCAGAGACGCATCTGCACTGATGCCATTATTTGTCAGAATAATTTATTGAGTTTCCGCAGCATTGCAAAGCGTTTTGATAAATGGTACAAGTCACACTGAACTGTTATCAAAAGAGAGGGGAACGAGCACAGGGTAGGACGAGTGGGAGAGAGACAGATAAGAGAGAGAGAGAGAAAACGGAAGCAAACATTTCCATGCTATCATCCAATCTGTTCAGGGAGATGGGGAGATGACAGCTTTGAATCTGAGCAGGTGTCTCCTCTACCTTCCATTGCCTCTGCTATGTACGAATTAGATTTATACAAAATCTCATACAAAAAATCCAACCCCCACAATTTTACCTTTAAAATCTCTCTCCATACGCCTTTTCTCACATTATCTGCCGCGCCGCAGAGGACGTGTGGACGTGTCCTACAGAACAAGGCGGTAAATAGCAGAACGCACCGTAGGGGCCTCGTGCGGCAGCGGGAGATTTACAGAGGAACGCAGGGGTTTGGAGCACCGTCAGGCTCTTGAGTGAATAAACCAACCGCTATTGGCCAAATAAGCCCAATACATCGACGCATATGACAGGAGCACACAAGCATTCGTGAAAGCACCGATCGCCCGACACTTGCACAAACACTCTTGCTCTAGGTGAAATTTCAATCATAAATCCTCCAGCTCTGCAGGTCGTTCAGAAACCGCATGCGGACGAGCTTTAACTCCATCATATTTTCTGTGTGTAAAGGGATTAGGGCTGTTTGCCATCAATGGAGTGAAATGATCTTTCTATTTGGATAAATACAGCTCTCTGCCCGTTTTATTATATTTGGGTCTTTCATGCTGTGATTTTGCCCAGTCTAGCCACTTTATCTTGCCATTGGACACATCTGATATAGGGAACTGAATGAGGAACTGACAGCGTCAGACATGGAGAAGAGCTGCTTCAGGGTTACAGACAAGTTTAGCTGGACTTTCAAACAGTTATCCTGGGTAACTGGATAACACGCTGTCTGTAGAGAAGTGCCACTCAAAAACCTGAGCTACATACTTTATTCTAAACAAATTAATAGCAAAAAGGGGATTGTGGGAGGAAGAGTTAACCCGTGTGTTCTGTTTGGGGGCTAAGAGACCAGAGACTGAGGAACATTTAAAAAAGTTGGGGGAAATTACGCAGTCCAATCAGGAAATTGATAACGTTGCTTCTTCCAAACATAAGGGTTAGAATTGTAAAAAGTGAAAAAGGAAAATCAAAATGGCAAAAAGTTTCCAGACCTCAGAAAGAAATCTGAACTCTGTAGATTCTTGCAGATTGATCTGACCAGCTGACCCTGACCTACTGAGTGTTATTACTGAACTGTTTTCCTCTCACCTCATCTGATTTAATCATTTCTCTTCCTTTCTCTGGTTCATATTCACTTTTTGAAAAACAAGCGAAAAGGGGATGAAAATTTAAGTTAAGCAGAAGGAGAAGAACCCCCCCTCCCCTTTGGGAGCGTCTCAAAACTCCCGAGATGAGAAACAAAGTAAAAATGCGTGTTGCTTCTCAAACTTGTTACTTTGCTTTCGCTAACTGATGGGCTTTAAGGCACACTCAAAATAACAGGAAATTTACCCTGCCCTTCTCAGCTGTTCCCAGAACGTCTAAAAAAAGCTGAAAATAAGATCTTTCAAAGAGCAACGGTCTTTGAAGTGTGGTTTCAAAACAACCCTTCAGAGCGTTGTGACTGAAAGATGCGGCAGAAATCATCGTGTCTGACAGCTTGCACACGTTTCGAAATGTTTCAGGATGTTTATGTCTACGTATTCCACGCACATAAACGAAGCCCGACTTATATTAATAGAGGTAACTGGTGCAGTTACAGTACGTACGCTTGTAATGGGTTTCTTCATAGACAACAGCTCAGGAAAAGCTCAGCTAGCCTCATTCAAATGTATTACATAAAGCTGGTCTAAAGGGAAATCCACTAACAGCATACACAACCCACAACGCATTATATAAGCAACCCAACTAATGGATATTAATGGACAATTAACCATACCCAAATTGCCACCAACCAAAACGAATTTGCATAGAGCCGCCTCATTTGAGATTATTAAGCATTAGCAGATGTCATCCATTATTAGTGTGCTATATTGTGACTCAGTCTTTTCCTTCATTTATACATTATACACTTAAGTCAAACAGTAAAGCCAGCAGAAATGAGTAGAGGTAATGTACAGGAAATGAGGAGAGGTCAGGTCAATGTAAATAATGGAAGGGCCTGCATTAGCCCCAGCTCACACCAGTAATAAGACTCTAAAAACAATGGAAACTTTCTAAATTCCCAAATAAACATTACTCTATTTTCAGAAAACTCAATGCAAAACAAACCTACACTTCATCTAAAACAGCTGCAAAACTAAACGTATTTCTATAATACACATATGAAGAGCAAGCATAATCACCGCATATCTCGAGCCGAATGACTGACAGCATAAC
>JAZGTI010016823.1:0-12552 GCA_036877585.1 Botia kubotai
TCGTAGTGACGGGCTGTGATCTGCATTCAGCTAAAGTGGAGCAAGAGTTCTGAGAAAATGTTTCTAAGAAGATGTTTTCCAGAAGCAGTTTGGACTGAAGCCATGATGCAGATGGGATATATTTCACAACCACTGGCGCTAGCCTTGGCTTAAAATGGATGTCATGTCCCACAGAGCGCTGTTGACTGTGATTTCGTAATGCTGGGACTGATTGAGATTTGATCTAATACTGGTTTCCAGAAAAACAAATTAATGGTTTGATTAGTTGCTTGTTTTTTCAGGATTTTGGAAAGAGTGGGTTAAACCAACTGAATTAAATAAAAAGGGGGATTTATGTCTGGTATTCCTGCTTGTTGTTTTTGTTACTTGCGATGTCCATTAACTATGTTTTGTTTTTGTTACAGGGACTTTATAATGGAGGCCGTCCTTGTTATCTGTTTCTTGTTTATCACTGCTGTGGGAACACAAACTGTGCCTTCTACAATGCAAGGTTTGCACTATATACTGTCCATATACTGTCTATATAGTGTCTTTACATTGTACTGACGCATTGTAGGTTTAAATTTGGAACAAACACCCAGTGCCCTGTTTTTAAAAATGTCTTTAGAATGTTTGCTGTACCGTAGCTCATGTAAACAGGATGCTTTCTCTGGGAACGCACCCCTTACTCCTCCCACTCTGAATAATCGCGAAGCAGGTATTGATGACTGTGAGAGCCACTGAGGAGCTTATTGGCTTTTTGCAAATCTGAGAACATCAAGTGTTTCTAGAAGTGCTTGTTTGAGTCACAGAGACCATTCAAGCTTCACACACAGCCTACAAACGTTCAATTAGATTACATAACAAGTATGTCTAATTGTATATTCAGTTATGTCTATATTAAATTGGTTTTAGCATAACACACATTCATAGGTTTTAATTTTTTTAAATAGGGCAACAAACAGGGACGAAGAATCTGTCGAATCAAAAGAGTGCAGAGAAAACAGATTCGTTCCAGGAAAGCGGTGCAGTTTTGCAATCTGATCCAAAATCAGTATTTTTCCGTTATACCATTGGTGCAAAGAATAAAATTTGTTACACTGCAAATTTCATTTGGCTTTTACCCTGTCAGGCTTCTGTTCTTCACAGGCCCTCTTCTGAATGCTTTCAATTTAAGTGCCCTCTTTAGAACACGACTGACATTTTAAATTCAGTCGAATGAAACATTGTTTTCTGTTGAACAGAGAGAAAGTGAGAGCAGTGCATGTTGCCATGAGATATAGATGGAAATAGACGGTCATGACATTATTTTACAGTTCCATAACATTAGACTATACATTAGTTTCTATGGGAACATATTTGATTCAGTGGATGTGTCTTATTTATATTATTTATCAGGTAGTACATCATTAGTTTACAAACGTTTTCAGTCGTATAGAAAAACTGTTCATGACACAGTGGAGAAAATTCGTAGTTTGTTTTTGTTGATCATTCCTTTGTATCGTTTTTATGGGATCAAGGAATTTAAAAAAGATGAGAAGTGTCCCACAAATTACTGGGTATGCAACCCTCTAAAATGTAGTGGCTCATAAATATGACCTCAGTGGGCAACACAGAGATGAATCGAATCGAGATGAATAGAAATGGAAACTGGAAACTAAGCATAATTTTAACTATTAGCTCAAATCATCAGTCAAAGTTATATCTGTTTTTCGGTCTAAATGCTGACAATGTGTAGCTCAGAGACCCCAGGCAGTAACTGCATACTGCCACTCAAATGTTTCTGCATGTGAAAAATGCCTGCACGCATTTCCAGGAAAGCACAGCTGACAGCCTCACAGTTATGGCCCAACTGGGATTTATGTTACATCCTGTTAGTCTTAAACTGGATTCACAGAAATGTCCTTTTCAGAATATTACTTGGTGAACTAGATTTGTTCATTTAAAGCTGCGTTAAGTATCATAAATGAAACCTTATGAATTTGCAATTAATTAATTGTTGCAGGCTATGGGGCATTGGTATATAAAAATGCATTATTTTGCGAATAAGTCCCATTCATATATTTCCAATCACAGTTTTGTCAGACTTATATTATCCAGTGAACTGTGGTATTTCACTTGGTCTTACTGTAAATGTAGCAGCTGCAGTAAAGCATATCATAATTTAGGTCACATAAAAACTTGACATTCCTGTTTTTTCTTCTCCTGGTCCATCAGATTTCTTGGAAAATGCCTTAAAGCAAGTCTGTGCAATATTGGCAACGTTGTTTTGTGTGTCGTTGTAGGTCAGACTTACACACTGCCGCGTCTTACTGGCTGCTTTTCTCGAGAGCTGATGACCTTCCGTTGTCAATGGGAGGTTGGATCTTTCCAGAACCTCACAGAACCTGGAGATCTAAGACTTTTCTACATATTAGAAAAGTAATTTGTAACACTTGACATCATTCTCTAGCACTTGTAAATAAAAAGAACCGAGTTAGAGCTTGGCAGTTAGATTAGACGTTTTCCAGATTTTAAACAGACTGTTTGATTGGTTTCTTAGATCAGAGACCCTTAAAACACCTTCAGACTTGTCTTCACAAGACTTTCATAATTCAGAAACTAGTACACTGACACACTCTAAAAACACAATGTCCAGAACAAACTAATAAATGAACATCTTTGGAATCATAATCAGATATTTTATAACCGTTTTATTTCTTATCAGATTCCTGCCATAGTAAAGACAGCCTGCCTGTCATAAATGCACTTATTGTTTAAATTAGTGTAAAGCGGTTTTGTTCTGTTTTCTGACTGAGTGTCTTTGCCATCTGCAGGGATTCCAAGAAAAACGAGAGAAAATGGAATGAATGTCCAAGTTACAGTTCCTCGAGAAAAAACGAATGCTACTTCAACTCCACCAACACCATTATTTGGTCTTCATACGGGATCCAGCTGCGCTCGCGCTCTCTTGACGTTGTTTACGACGAGATGTCCTTCAGCGTGGAGAACATCGGTAAGTCGTATCATAAACACAAACTCTGACCTTTTTGTTGTTCCCTTCTTGGCACTCTTTCAAGTACACATGAAGTGCACGACGGCAGACTATCAACCCTAAACATTCCCACGAACCTTGTCAGCGTTTTGATCGCGTTTAGCTCCAGAATATTTGCCTAGACATACCGGCCTGTCAAAACCATTCACTCATAGATGTTCTTTACTTCCCCAGTGTTTCCAGACCCGCCCGTGGGACTAAACTGGACTCTGTTGAGCCTGAGCTCTTCGGGGTTCATCTGTGATGTCATGGTGAGCTGGGATCCGCCCCCTTCGGCTGCAGAGAACGTGAAGACGGGCTGGATATTGCTGGTGTACGAGACCCAGTACAGAGAAAAGGATTCAGACACGTGGACCTCAGTGAGTCTCACGCAACCTTGTGCAACAAGCGCATTCACACTGCGCTCACATCTAATGAGAAACAGACAAGTCAAATGAGAGAGTTCCTCTTAAGCGTTATGAAAAGCGATTTCTAAGAAAGCTTAGGAGTCATTAAACCAATTCACGGTAGTAAGGCCAATAATCAGACATAATACGTTGGAAAAATTGTCCAATTACAATGGCTGAGTACCTTCAAGATTGCTGCTATGCTATGACGTCCCTTAGCCTTGTTTATCTATCTGTAGCTGGATAATGACAAAATCACGCAGGCGTATATCTACGGTCTGCGCAGCAACGTTGAATATGAAGTCCGGGTGAGGTCAAAAATGAGAGGCTACAATTATGGGGACTTCAGTGAATCCATCTTCATACTCATTCCCCACAAAGGTCTGGTTTTAGATCATGTCTAGAGGTTTTTGGAAGGACGTTATCTGTATTATTCAGTAATGTTTTGAATGTCTTATTTTAATGACAGAATCAAGGATTCCTGTTACAGCTGTGTTTGTCTTTGCCGCCATCGGTATCGGAGTTCTCTTGATGCTGTTTGTAGTCTCACGTCAACAAAAGTAAGTAGCTACTATAAAGTGTGAAGGACATCTGTCAGCACTAGGGTCAGAATGATTATTTTCATCATCATATTAATCACTAATTACTTCCATCTTTGCATTATGTATCTTTTTTACTGTATCTGTTGTACATAGACAACATTTGGGTTACAGTCATTAATGCTCTGGATGCGTCACAAAAACCAATAAAAATAAACTGAAATAAGACTGATATATGAGATGTATAATACCATATTTGTAATTAAGGGAAGGAATGAATTAAGGTAAGGATCATAGCTGACGCGCATACTATATTGGCTGTTCAGAGTCTGTGATCAGACTCTGTGATCAGACTCTGTTTATAAATTCAATTACAATTACATTTACATTGAATGATATCCTAGCAGTAACCGAACCACCAGCTGTCATTTTGAGCAAAAATTTAGCTTTCGCTACGGTAACAAAAGGCAAATGAGAAGTGTTGAGGAAAATAATTAGGCTTAGATTTCTCAGAGGACCGTAGAGCTAGCTGAAAAAAATTTTAATTTTCTCTGTAAATTTTACTAAGGTTTTCTGTGCAACACAAATTTACCAAGGGCTTTAGTCACTTGTTTGTCATTTTACTGCTGGGCCTTGCAAATTCTACTGTATTTATCGGCCACTTTACTGTTAGCTTGCACTACTGAATTCACCACTTGAATGGCCAACCATTGCCAACTATATTCTAAGCATGTTACTTTATTAATTAGTCAATTTAAAATGGCACTACATCTACAATTAACAGGACAGTGAATGTCACCATTTGTATATAATGTGACAATGCAAAACTGATTAATAATAATTAACCTTAATGCTTCTGACTCAATAATGACCACTACACCCAATGTTCTTTAAACATTAAAAAACCGTGGCCGATTTCTATTCTAGGTTAATGGTGATATTTCTGCCACCTGTACCTGGACCAAAAATCAAAGGGATTGACCCAGTGCTTTTACAGGTATGACTTAATGCCAGTTTTTATATATAGTAATATTGAATGTATTTATTATCAATTCTATACATCATTTCCATATGTTTGTTCCTTTACAGAAAGGCAAGCTGACTGAATTTACATCCATCTTAGGCACTCACCCAGGCCTGCGTCCAGAACTGTACAGCAATGATCCATGGGTGGAGTTTATAGAGGTGGACATCGATGAACCACACGAGAGTCAGGAGGAGCTCCTTATTGCCGGCTCTCCTGTCTCCGACTCACCTGAAATGTCCAGTGGCTTCAGGGATGATGATTCCGGTCGGGCTAGCTGCTGTGATCCGGACCTGTCAGATCACGATCAAACCGATCTAAATCACCCTTCATCCAATGGACACGACGGTTTCCATCCGCTGTCTCGCGCTCATTCTGGACCACCACAGGTGGTGACTTCCTGTCCTCAAGACACGACCTGGCCCAACAGCCTGTACTCTCAGGTGAGTGATGTCACTCAGCGTGGTGAGGTAGTGCTGTCTCCAGAGGAGGAAGAAATCGCCAACAGCTGCTGTTATAACGACGGCGTAAAGGATAATGAGAACGATATGAGAAAAGAACTCCAGTGGTTGGTGGAGAACCCTGATGAACGAGGCTACACCTCCGAGCTTACTGCTAGCGCGATTAGCGCCAAGCACAGTAAACCGAGCCCGCCCACAGCAGACCGGTCGCCCTTCACAGAACAGGCGAGTCAAGAACCACACAATACACCTACAAACCACAGCACTGAGACGGACTCTTCGCCACTGTCCACAGCATTTCCCATCCTTGCAAAGCCTCCTAGTCTAGAGTACACTATGGTGGATGGAGTTGACTGGAAAAACAGTCTTCTCCTCAAACCAAATATACAAACCTCCTCACAGAAGGCAGTGATGAAGACTTTTCCCACTTCAGGAGGATACTTGACTGCTGAGTTACTCGACAACATACTCGCGAACTAAAAGTGGAGGAGTGTCTTAGGGGGTGTGAGGGAACAGGAGTATGTTAGTGATCTGTGTGAGATATCTGACACGGTTGGCCAGCACCAGACAAGCTTGAAACAAAGCCAGATGGACTTCTCATTATGAAACAAATCTTTTGGCAAGTTAAATGGTTTTATAAGTCCTGGGGATATTTTAATTCTCAAATTGGAGGGTCAGCGTGGCTTTCCTCTGAGGTTATTTTGGAGCAGATGGTTTTGAGTATTTCAGCCGGGTTACTGTCTTTAAAAAGACACCAACATTTATTTACTCACATGGAGTATGAAGAACACATATATCTTGTCTGCTGTAGTCATCTGTTGCATTATTGAAAGTTACAATACAGTTTCACTAAACTAACCACTACATGCCTGTAAAGTAGCTACTTATAATTGTATTTTATTATCAGTGTTAAAGAAAATAAACGTTCACATATGGGTTTGAATTATGGAAATCTCTAATATTAATGTGAATTGTTACAGGCGTTTGTGACAGAATGTTGTATATAATCAAATATTTCAATCTTGAATTTCAATTTTGTTGAAACAACAAACCTTTCAGCGCTGTTTGGGCCTTGCTTTGTTGAATATTGTGTAACGCAGCACACGTTGTATACTGTACAGAACGGGACATTTTCAAAGTGTATCGTGACTTTGTAATATGCAAGGCTTCTCTGAATAAAAAAAAACTCGCCTCACCTCAGAAATATTGGTTTTGTACTAAATGACATTAACGACCTCTGATACTGCAGCGGGTTCAAACGGGAACAGAGATCACGTGCTTGGTTTTCTGAGAAAAGGCTGTCAAACTTATCTTTGCAGGTGTTGTCTTAAAACAAACATGCGTTAACTGTACGTTGATAAGTGGTTTAGCGTTCGCTGTTTACTGTAATACATTTTAAAGAGAGCTGTTCACGACGCTTATTTTTTTTGCAAAAATCAAACGTTAGTCAACATGAAGAAGCTCTCCGCCGTTGACCTGGACAAACTTGTTAAAGATTTCAATCAGCTGGAGCATGTAAGACTATTAAACGTATATCTCACATTAAACGAGTTCAATGGTATAAAATACGCTCTCTGAAGAACTCGGTGTTGTTATAAACCCGCGCGTCCTTGTTCTGAGGTAAATGACTGTTGTGTGTTTAAGAAAATCACGGAGATGAAAGGAGGAAATGACACTCTTGAAATACAACTGGACGAGACTACAAGACTTTTGAAACTCGCCCGAAACAAGCAGAAACACTTAACCGAAGGTGAGACCAATAACCACGAGACGTGTTAGAAATTAGTTTTATTGATATGGTAAAAATAGATGCTTTTAAAAAGCTTAGTAACGTTAAATATTCATACATATTTACACACAGTTAATGAATAATGTGTAATATGCAATCAAATAAAAGTACTAATAAAAATGTACGTTGAAATCAAAACAGTTTGTTATAAACGAACCTGTTTATCATAGGATTAGATCAACCTGTTTGGCTCTCTGTTGCCCTCTAGTGGTGCATTATAAAAACGTGGTAAAAGTGTTTACTTGCTGTTTTTAGTACGTTGTGTGGATATATCTTCACTCCAATATCTGTATTGTAATGTAATTTACACTATACACTGAGTGTGTATAGTTTCGTGTATAGTTTACTGTTACATAATACTTGTAATATAAACTTGTAATTTTTTTCCGCAGAGAAAGACGGACTTTTGGAAACTGTCAAGGTTCTGCAACAAACCTTACAACAACAGTGCGACCTCAGAGGTACATATATAATTTGAATATAAATTTATATATTTATATAAAACACTGTTTACATCCCCATGTGATCACCACAGTGTGCAAAAATTCGCATTAGTATGATGACATATTTTCTAGCTGAAAATGAGAGGCTGAAAAATGCAACTCTTCAGATGAAGAAAGAAAACGAGGCCCAATTAGAGGTAAAATGATTAATGGATTATATTTTAGTGCAGTTAATGCAAAGATTTTAATGCAACGATTTGCTGGTTCGATTCCGCCCCCCTGTGGTGTTAGGAAAACAAGGCTCAGCTTCAGAGACTCGCTGCCGAGATTGGGGCTGTTAAAAATCACCACCAGAGGGAGCTGGACGACTTTGCTAAGGAAACACAGAGGACACGTCAGTGAAAATCACAATTTATTCTTCACAGTAAACAGTACAACTTTTACATTGTGCGAGATTCGTTTTTCTCTTCTTTTGAAGTGGAAGCTAAAGATTCGGAAATGAAAGTGGCTCTTGAGAAAAATGAATGTGCTTTAGAAGAGATGAGAACACAGATCAGGGAAAAGGAGAAAGAAAAGCAAAGTCAAATGATTAAACTTCAAATGGAGGTAAAAGGTTTCACTGGAACTATGTATAGGTTTCTGTATTTTCTCATTTTTGCCTTGCAGCCTGTGATAACATATTATATATATATATATATATATATATATATATAGTTCCTTTTATGTTCTTTCACGTTTTGTGGTTTTAGAACTGTAACAATGTAGCTACATTATATTTTTGCAGTTTGGTGCTAAGCTTGCGAAAGCCCAGAGCATGTCATTAAAGAGTCAGACACACACTCAGGCATCTGGCCCTCTCCCAAAAAACATCTTTAAAAGAGTGAGTGGCATACTGCACTGTTTCAAAACACGCTTACTGGTGGAGTCACAGTCATTAACATTTTTTATTCCGTGTTTCTGTCAATGTTGTTTTGTCCTCAGAAGCTCCAGTTCGTTCAGGAGGAGAAAAACAAAGAGATTGAGGCCCTGCGTCAGAGAGTGAGAGAACTGGAACGACAGAACTTTCATGGCCTGATAGACTCTCGTCTGAAGAGGAGGAAAATCCAATGAGATTTATTTGGATGTGCCCATTGTGTCTTATTATGGGCCATTATCACCCATCTGTTTATGTCTTATTGTTCTTTGACTTTGAAAATGTTTCTCTCTGAGAGTTTTAATATGTTTATAACTTTTCAGGTGTTCCTCGTTGAATTGTAATTTCAATGTTAATTTTTTGTTTCGGTTGCCGTTCTATCGTTCAGCATTGAAAATAAAAGCATATGTCTGTGGCGACTACAGGGAGGTCATTCAGAAGTAGAGGATTTGGCAGGTGACATAGACTTCCAGAGATTATGGCTTGGGTGCTCTTAGTTGGGGTCCTCACATGCAAACACAGCCGCCGTGTTCCAGATAAAGCTCCTAATCTCATCAATAGAAACGCTCGGTAAATCTGCGACTACTGCAGGCACACACACACACGCCCACGCTCACAAACATACAAAGTGCCTTGCGCATGGAAAATACCAGGAAAATGCTGGCTTAGATAATCAACCGAATGGAAAAAGTGACTTTTTATGTACGGGATTTAGAGCACTTTGTTATATTTTTAACGCCAAGCAATCCAGTCTGCAAAAATGACAGTTTGTTGCTTGTACACATTATTAAATGAAGGCTTATGAGATATTCAGTTATTTCTGATTTCACATAGAACATTATGAATGCCTAGAAATATAGCAACATATATAGATCGTGCACAACACCTTGCACATGCTTGCTTTCAGTCACAAGCGTGGCACATTTGAACGCTGGCAGACTAGTAATAATCATATTATTGGCCAAACCCCTTTATTTGTCAAGGAGAGGCTATGCTAATCTCATTTAGTAATGCTGTTACATAACATCTGATCCTACACTGTAGAGTCAGAGATCAGCCTTGTTAAGATCACAGACAGTCATATCTCTGGGGTCTTCCGACCCTGCCACTAACTAAACAATATTGCCTATGAGCACATCAAAAGGATTAGCGATGCATAGACTTGCCAGTTTTTCATCCTCGCTTTTCTGCGGGTTTTGCCTTTTGTGTATCAGTGGCATCGTCTTGGACAGTGGGGAGGATTAAGGAAGCTCTAAATAAAGCTGCTAGATTAGGGAACATGATACCAGTGTGTTCTGTCTCACTTTGACAGAGTGGAAGCTACTGACAGACAGAGCTGAAGACAGGAAGAACATCCTTGCTATGCCGAGAGGAAACCAAACACACCGGATTTAGGAAACTGCATAAATGCTTTTTAATTAGTGCAGTTTTAGAACAATACGACAACATGTCTATGTTGATCCTTACTTGAACCTAATGAGACTGGATTTTGGGGGGATATTTTGACTACATGTGAAAGAGCCATCTGTCAGTGTGACGAAACATTGCTACCGACTTTTATAGGATTCTAAAAATCTTTTAAACATCTTACAAATCTTTAAAAAATATGAAAATGTCGACATATACTTTGATTTCTAATACTTTTAAAAAGAGCTATGCCTTCGTTCGTTGCAAACAGGAGAGCACAAAGGTAAGATGTTTACACTTAAGTATGTTCTATAAAGTTTAACTTTTTATTTTAACAATGTAATAAAATGTGCTATTAACACATCTACCTAGTATTAAGGTTTCAAGTTTTCGCTTATTATAAAGTTGGCATCTGACGATATGCATTACATTTATATCTATATCTGTGCATGAAAACCATTTTTTCATGCATGAAAAACTGTTTTAATTTCAGCCTTAAGCAGCTACAAAATGCCTTCAAGGGCAAATCAGGTGCGTCCGCAGGTGCAGCGGCACAGCCTATACACCCTGATGGACAGCTCAGAAAGTGCGTCAGAGAAAGAGGAGGCGGACACTTCCGAGCACCTGACGCCCCTGGAAAAATTAACCCTGGAAATGTGCAATAATGAAAACGTCAAAAAGGAACTGACCGTGGGCAGACGGGTGGGCTTCTACAAAGTCCGTGGGCAAATAGGCTGTGGGAACTTTTCCAAAGTCAAACTGGCCCTCCACGCTCTCACCAAAGGTACGACCCATAACAGAGCTACGTCGAATTTGATTAGTTCAGAAAGAAATGAATTAATTGTTAAAGTAGGTCAAAAATAAGAGAGTAACAAGATTAATTAGTAGTGACATCATCCTGTATTTACTCTGCGTGCATTCCCTGCAGACAAGGTTGCTATTAAGATCCTGGATAAGATGAGGCTTGATCTGCAGACGCAGAAGATGTTGACCAGAGAGATAGCCAACATGGAGAGCTTGTACCACCCCAACATACTGCAACTCTATGAGGTATTGGAGACGCCCAGTCGGTTGTACCTGGTTCTGGAGTTCGCTGGAGAAGGAGACCTTTACACCAGAATCAGCACTTCAGGAAAACTCTCCGATCAAGAGAGCAAGATCGTATTTGCCCAAATTCTGTCCGCAGTCAAATACATGGTTAGACTTTTTCCCATATAGTAGCAAAAACATATAAAACGATATGCTATACATAACAATATATAATAGCCGTTAATAAACATTCTAAAAATAAAAATACAGTTTCCTCTAGAATGGAAATGTACTCTAGAGAGCAGCCCGTCAAATAATTGCATTCAAGATTTTTTGCATGTGTGTGTTTATTTCAGCATGAGAAAAACATCATTCATCGAGATCTGAAGGCTGAAAACGTCCTTTATACCAGCAACACCTGTGTGAAGGTGGCTGACCTTGGCTTCAGCACAAGAGTTAACAATCGCAACCAAGCTCTAGACACGTTTTGTGGTTCTCCTCCTTATGCTGCTCCAGAGCTCTTTAAAGATGAGTCTTACATCGGGCCACCTGTGGATGTTTGGGCAATGGGCGTCCTCCTGTTTTTTATGGTGACCGGCACCTTGCCATTCCGTGCTGACACTGTGCACAAGCTGAGACGTGCTGTGCTGGAGGGGTTCTATGTCTTGCCCACCTGGGTATCAGCTCCGTGTCAGCGGCTGATTCGCGGTATCCTGAAGCTGGACCCCTCTGAACGATGCGCCCTGGACCAGATGCTGGGCTGCGAGTGGCTGCTGCCGGTGGAACTATTCCGCCCCGTTCCTCCCTTACACCAGCTCAACCCTGTTCATCTCCTGGAGGCTGGCCCGGGAGAGCTCGACAAAGACCAGGAGGAGGTCAAAGCTGGCCTGGATAAACTGGGAATTACTCGGGAACATATTCTTAATAACCAGGGAAAGAACATTCGCAGTCCTATCACAGGAATTTACCGAATATTGCTGCACAGAGTTAGAAGAAGCAGGGGAGCCGAATCTGCACCCACAACCAGTGGTGTTGTCAAAGATCCTAAAAGAGACGGTCTACGTGCCTACAGGAATCTACGGCACACGTCAAAACTGTGTGTTCTTTCCTAATCTGCGTAACATTGAGGGACTTTATTATATTTCTGTTATTATGGCTCATAGTGTTTCACAGACAATTTAATAACAGCCATGTTATGGTCAATAGTCAACTGTTTAATCCCAATATCTAATTTTACAATATACATTTTAACAAATGACTGTTTAATGTCCACAGCACATTTTTTTTTATTTCATAGTTAATTACTATTTATAATATATATATATATAAATGTATTTAAGATTACCACGTCTGCCATCTGTTTTTAATTTTTTAAAATAAAATCTATAATAACGTTTGTCTGCTGTTTGTTTATACAGCGCTCCTGACTAACGCAGCCCTAGTTTTTCTTATTTTTTTGTGCACAAACACATTGAATCTCATTGAAAAGGCCCACATAATCAGTTTACAGCCTCTCAGTGTTTCCTCTCTCGACGCTAAGAGCTGCAG
>JAZGTI010016824.1:0-12552 GCA_036877585.1 Botia kubotai
TTACATAGTTGGAGTTTTAAACCCAGCATTCATCATGTGAGAAAAGATTTATCATATTAATTTCACCTAGCGTATGACAGTTAGCATGGAAAAGCACATCTACTGAAAAAATACCCAACACTTGTATAAGTGAAGCCAAAGCAACTTTTCAGCTTTACACTGAAGGACATTGGCAAGCACGTCCTCCTATTGTCTGCTCCAAATTCACAGTGCCTGCGCCAACAAATAACAAGGATTTTCTCAAAACACAGCAATGCTAAAAAATCTTCAGTCCTGCCAAGTAATAGCATTTACACTCCAATAGCTAGAGTCACTGTATGGTTTGTTTGAGAGAAACTGAATCCACCTCTGCTACACCAGATGCTGCCTGGTTAATTGTTGAGTTGTTGCGGAGAGGCAGAACAGGAGGGGGTGGGGGGCGAGAGACAGACGAGTGAGGAGGAGATTGAGTGAGAAAATGAGAGATGTTCCTGCCAGAACGCCGTGGTCCCTCTCTCTCTCTCTCTCTCTCTCTCTCTCCCTCCCTCCCTCTCTCTCTCTTTCTATGGTTGGTGCCAGCGTGTTTGTCAGTGGTTCGGGAAGCAGCGTTACTCCTCCCTATTGGCCGTAGCCCCAACACCTGTGCCTGTTCAACTTAGCTTCCAGTTCTGTGTGGGTTGCCATATTTCAGCCCCCCTCCACCCACCTGACCCCTGCCAGCCTGACATATCTCACCGCTTCCTGTGTACATAATGAGGTGAAGAACTACCTTTTTTGTCTCCTTTACTTCACAAGCTGCTCTCCCAGGTTTTTGGACAAACCTGAACCCTTCAATAATCATGATCTGACAGCATGCTAAGTGTGCCTCCATTACCTTTTGGCTGTATATAGATTAGTAGGGCCTAATGCACAAGGCCAATATTTTGACTTGTGTTGTTTTCAGTCCATTCACTTTAGACCATTTACTCATTCTCATGTCATTTCAAACTGGTATGTACTTTTGTGAAACACACAAAGGTGATTTATGTACAGATATTCAGACTATTTTTCATATAATGAAGCAAAATGGGGACTCAAAAACAAAACTAAAGTTTCAGATCTGATTGTTTAAATCAAAGCTCACGTCAAATTTACCACTACACATTTAACTATGTATCTGACAGCTACAGGTCAGTAAAATATCTGCAGAGAGATGGAAATAAACAGACCTAGTTTAGAATATATTGAAATATATCAAATGTTAGATTAAAATCACCTCAGGGGCCTCTTTGGCCTATGTGGAGCGTTTTTGTCCCATTTTCTCTCTAATTTATGTCACTTTAGCCCCGGTTAATTTCTGACTATGGCTGACAGTGTAAATGTACCGTGTCTATATTTATCAGCCTTTGTGGCGCGCAACACACACCTTCCTGTGTGCTTGAAATCACGCTGTGAAATCTGTTTTTGCGACTGTGGATCTGAAAGCAGCTATCCCGTCGCGTCCACATCCAACGCATTTACCCGCGCACGTAAACGGAGAGATGCTAGGGGTGATTCTCTTCTGCTCTCATTCATTATTTAGTCAAATTTGAATGCGAAATTGCTAAATTATTCACAATGTTACACGAGCGTTCCTATCGTGGGCAATCCGTGGATGTTATTGGCTTTGATAAACTGTCAAAACAAAAGACTTCCGCGCGGCGTAAATAATAACGCTAACGTTGTGGCTGGGAGCCCTCGTTGTTTTGCAGCGGTTAAACGTGCCCACGTTCGGGAGCGTCTCCCAGTTGAGTTTCTTTTGCGCGTCTCTGAGCATTCAGGGGGACCGAAGCCATGCTAATTTCATGTTAATTTCTCTAATATATGATAATTATCCACATTAACGATGCAGGTTCGTTAGGCGTGCTCTTCCTGAGCTGCCCTACAGGAAGTCTACGAAACCTGCGTTCACCCCAGTCCGCCAAACGATTGTGCAGCTGAAATGTCGAATTTATTGCTAATAGGACACCCCGTAAGTCTCGTTTGTGAGAATAAATGGATGCGCTGAGAAATTTGCTTCACCACTCGTGTTGTCGATTTTCTCTCAGGCCTGCTTTATGAAATCGTGCATATTTTTCTATTCATTATCGTTCATTGTATTTAACGTGCTGGTCTGGGGCTGCAATAATCATAAACTGGATTTTACAGTGGGGTTAATTGCGAACCTAATTACAGCTTTTCTGAGCAAACCACATGGCTCTGTTAAACAGAAAGACACACTGTTTACGTTGATCTAAAAGTCGCTGTTTTTCTTTCCTTTTTTCATCTTCTGATTGTTTCGTGGCTCTAAATTAGAGCTTTTGCCAGGAAGCACCTCTCGCAAAAGTCACGGCATCCCTATAATTCCAGCTTTATAGCCGGGGAGCAATGTCAACCGCGAACATGTCAGTAACGCATTTAGAACATTACAAAAGCACCCACTCTCTTTACTTAAAATGGCCTGTTAACGTTTTGCTTGAGTGTAACCCCAGCTTTTCAAACCATTGGCCTTTATTTCTGTTGTCGCTCTTAAAGTGTATCTTCAAGCGAATAAATACATCAACAAGATGAAATTATTTCCTGTGCCCACTTTCTCCTTGACCCTTTGACCTGAGTTGTAAATGTTTGTGGATGTTAAATGTGCCCTCAGGGGGCAGATAAATTCTTTATAAACTTATAACGGATGTTTGTTGTGTGCGTGAACCTCCGGGTCACGGGCTAGTTTATGAATAGCACTCCGCTGTCCGTCAGATCTCCAGAGTGCCGCCGAATGAACTCGATCTGTGCATGTATAATGCTACCAGTCATTAGAGACATCTAAAATAATCAACGCTGCATAAATTCAGAGTGAGAGAATCATTTGACCTGCATTGTGATGCACAACAGACAACGCTGAGTGATCTCGCATTCATTTCTCCCTCTCCTTGCTAACGGGAAACACACTCAGTGTTTCCCGTTCCCGACACACACACACTCAGTTTGGGATGTTTGTAATTTTTTTATGTATTTCCCCATGCAAAATGTTGTAGATGACCACAGGGGAGCAGTCCGGGTTTGTTCTAGTACCCTTGACTGCAGAACCACGCAGCCTCCAGTGATCTGTGTGTGTGTGTGTGAGAGACGAGGGCCCTTAGGTACACCGTGCGTTTGCCTGTCCTGCAGTTTGAGTATATTCTTCTGGCACTGAATGTGTGTGTCCTGTAGGTGTGCTGTCTGTACTGTGCCCTGCATGTCTCTCTAAATTATAATCAAAGTTTACAAGTATGTATGTATATATGTGGCTTTTGCATTATTTTAATGGTACTATCAATGGTTAAAATGATATAAGGTATCATTTTACCTTTCAGTTAGTCAGTTGTGTAAAATGTATTAGTTAAAGGGACACACTGGGTAAAATACAACTTAAAGGGATAGTTTATCATAAAATAAGCCAACAGTTTTATCAATACAGTGAAGGTGAATGATGTAAACTGCTGTCCATGATCCTTATTTACTTCCATTGTATTTAAAAATAGCAAACTACTTATATTGTTCTTATTTTCAGAGGCAATGTCACAGATCCCTCCACGACAGAACTCTGCTATAGATGCAAACAATCCAATCAAGATTCAGTTAACCCGATTCTATAAATGCATCTCATTGCCATCGTAAATTGTGTGCAAACATCATTTCATGTTGGCTTTGAAAGAAATGTTGACTCAAATGAAAATTCTTCCATCATTTTCTCGCCCTCATGTCATTCCAAACCTGTATGACTTTTTGGCTGCTGAGGAACACAAAAGAAGACATTTTGAAGTACATTTTATATATATATATATATATATATATACTCTTAATAAAATTTAATAAAACGTTAACACAATGTCTAAAAAACTGGATGTTTTAAACTTTCAAAATAACATTTTTGATGTTTTTGTTACTTAATGGAAACATTACGGAAACACTTTTACAACCTAAGATTATTAGCTGGGAAACCACAGAGACATGTCAAAATATCTCTTGTGTTCATATAGGTTAGGAATGACACGAGGGTGACCAAATGATGTTTTATTTTTGGGTGAACTATCACTTTAAGATGTATTTTATTTGGAATATTCCTTTAAATACAGGATGTCATGTGCTGTTCCAACTCTTTGTCTGTTATGTTCTGAACCTGCAATTGGCTGAACTGAAATGGGTCTGAAATCAGGAGGTCTAAGTCCAGTAGATGTTTGGCTGTGAGTATGTCACTTGCAGACAGTGTTTGGGGGAGTGTGCAGACAGAGTACACGAGATGTTGTGTTGAACTCTCCATAGCTTTCAGAAGTTCACCTCACCCACTGAGACAGCCTGGAGCAGACGACCAGTGAGTTTGTTTCTGAAACTGGAGAGCGAGTTTGAAGGTGCAGGTCTCGTTGAAGGCTTGTTTGGGCCATGATGCAAAATTGACTTTCTCTGGATGTGTGTTTGTGTGTGTATGTGTGTATGCTCAAGTGAGAGAGAACTCACACCTTTGTAAGAGTCTGGATGCTGTAAGTGATTCTGACATCCCACCAGTGGTTTAGCAAGCAGCCCAGACGTCTGACAGTGTGTGTGTGCTGGTTTTAAGTGGCCATGGCTTGTGACCAGTACTTTTCCAGCCAGTTCCAGTAACACCAGATGTTTTTCTCTCACCTTGCCATACCGCATAAATGTTAATGGCTCGGGTCCAGGAGACACACACATACACAAGGACAAATCAATGTGAAATTTTTTAACCCATTATAAAAAACAATGCAGTTCTGTTCAGCAAAATCACTCACTTCTGATATACAGAGAAAATGACTGATGGAGTATATAAGTTTGTGTGTGTGTGTTAAGAGAACCTTTTAGATAAAGTATTGTTAGACTGTGTTATATTTGCATACTTCTGTACAATAGTATGCACTTTTGTGTTGATGAAAGTATATACTTTTGATTACGTACTTAGATAATACCATGATTATGAATTATCTGTGACAAACATCTCAACGTTTAAAAACAAGTTTTGCTTGGCATCACAGTTACATAGTTTTATTACTTTTAGGTTGCTTTTTAGCAATAATATACAGGTCATTTGCTTTTTAAACGCACCCTTTGGGTCCTACTAATCCTTACCTCTCCTAGTATACAGTACAGATGGTACGCAGTTGGGATACAGCCTCAGTGTTAAAAACTTGCCACAAAGCCCATTTATGGAGAAGGTTCCAATCCTTACCACCAGGGGGCAAAGTTTCATAATTGAGCTTTTAAACAACTGGTGTTAACATTATGATGGTCTTACCCTCAGCATTGCTCAGGAGTGTTTTAGTGTGTGTGTGTATACTTGTATATCTGTTTGTGTGAGGACCAGTGTGACCAGTTAAGCCATCAGAATGAGGACAAAGATAGTAAAGTAAGGATAGTTTTGCTGGTGCTCTCTTTTTGGCACCTCTCTAAAGGGCTATTTGAGGATTAAGACTAGGTTTTAGGGTTAAGGTTAGAATAAGGTTAAGGTTAGGTTTAGCGTAGGGGTTAGGTAGTTAGTTGGGATTGTTAAGGTTAGAGGAAGGGGTTAGAGAAAGTGTGTGTGTGAGTGTGTGTGTGTGTGTGTGTGTATGAGTGTGTGTATAGTGTGTGTATGAGTGTGTGTATGAGTGTGTGTATGAGTGTGTGTGTGTGTGTGTGTGTGTGTATGAGTGTGTGTGTGTATGAGTGTGTGTGTGTATGAGTGTGTGTGTGTGTGTGTGACCGGTGTTTTTGCCACTAGCGCTGATCAGCATGATTGCTCTCCGCAGTGCCAGAGTCAGTCAGCACCATCTGCACTATTTCCTGTTCCCGCTCTTTCAGCCAAACGCCACCACGATCACACAAAAACAGCACATTAAATAAACACAAAACGCAAACTTACAAAAAGGTTGCTGCTGAAATTCCCTGATCTCCAACAAAAGTGATGAGCTCTCTCTCTGTCTCTCTCTCTCTCTGTCTCTCTCTCTCTGTCTCTCTCTCTCTCTGTGTGTCTCTCTCTCTCTGTCTCTCTGCCTTTTCTTTCTCTTAGTACTTTAGCTTCTGTTAACTCAGATGTGTTCTTTGTCTAATGCCTGTATGTGTGTCTGTTAGGGCACATTTTACTTGCTGTAGTGCAAAGGATATTTGTTGGTAGAACTGTGTGTGTGCGTGTGGTCCTGGTATTCACTATGTTATGAGGACTAAATGTGCCCACAATTACAGTAATCTCACTAAATTAATACCTTATGGGGATGTTTTTTGAAAATCTAACAGTTTTCCTGGATGGTTAGGTTCATGGGTAGGGTTAGTGTAGGGGGAGAGAATATACAGTTTGTACAGTATTACAAACATAAACCATTAGGCTTATGGAATGTCCCCATTAAACACGAATCGTGTGTGTGTGTGTGTGTGTGGCGAGAGCTCATTCAGAACAGAATCATAAACTGAGACTCTGTAATGAGCACTGTTTGAAGGTCTAATGAAAAGCAGGAGACATCTAGCAGTGATACATATACCATACATATACAAATACATGTACACACACACACACACACATAGTGTATCTGGACATCTCAGCAACATTTGATACATATCAACATATCCGAGCATGTCACATGACAACATATGATGCTAGACCTTCACTCAGAAAGAACTTCTCCAAGCCATGTATGCAGTTATTTTAGCCAAGGTATGATTTCAAGGTCATTGTATTGTGAGTGTTTGGAGTCATTTGCCCTCAAATAAACATGTGAAATGAATTATTATAAAAAGTGTTTGTGCTAACTTAAAAATAACACTAAGACACTGTCTGTCTGTCTGCCTGCCTGTGTGTGTAAAACCGTTAATAAGATTAATGTGTCTTAAAAGTGTAGTGCAATTAAATGCATGAATAGCTATTAAAATGCATATCATTTTTAAATTAATATTATATAAGTTATTAAATTTGCTTTGGGCTCATGCCGACATTTGCATAAGTTTATTTATTTTAACATTTATTTTATGTTATTCATTTAACATTTGCGCCTTTCGTGAGAGCGTGTGAGTGTCCAGCAAGTCACACGGTCAATACTAGACCACCGTGTCGTTAAATATTAATCTAACGTTACAATGTGGTTTCTGCTAGCGTGCACCTAAACAGCTCAGATTTCATATGTGGGAATAAAAGAGGTTTGGAAACGGGGATGAAGGAAAGGATGGTTCCATTGAGTCTGCGTGGAAGAAATGGAGTTAGACATGCATGAGGTTGTTTCTTTTGACCTGTGCGTGTACAAACCTCTGTTTCTACCGGAAAGCTGAGACAGCATATTCAATGACAGCCACAATGCAGTTTGGCATGTTAAATAAGACATAGACTTCTGCTCGCTCTCTCTTTCCCGTTTCTTCACTAGCAGAAAGTTTTAATTAGCACTATGGTTTTACCTTGATTTGTGGGCATGGTACCGTAATATTAGCATGCTTTTTTGAGTTGTGCCAAAGTAAATTGGTTTGTACCATGAAAACTATGATATTCTGTTAAATACAGTGTACATACCATGTCAATAACTATGGTAGTCATTCTGTACCATGATTTACCCAAGAACCAAGGTTTAACTATTTACATCAGTGCTTTCCATCATGGTGTCCGTGGGCACCTGGGAGCCTGTATGAACTCTGAGAGTTGCCCACCAACACAATTAAATTTTAATGATTACATTTTCATATTTTCTTCATATGTTCTTCAATAATACTTTAATATATAAATAGAGAAAAGGAGCTATGTTAACATTCCATATAACATTAAACCATTAAATCAAATAAATATTTAATAATTTAAAAGATTTAAATGTTTATGGTACGTTATAGCATAAACAAGGTTTGTTTGTTCACAAACAAGTATCACTCTAGATTATTTTATCTCTTTTAATGGCCCTTATTTACAAAAAGGTTGGAGGTTCCTGATATTTATGGCACTTTAAAGAAGTGTTCTCTGATATATGTCCCAAAATGAATGCTAAGTATTGAGTACTATTTAAATACTATAGTAAATAAATTTAGTAACCAAACAGTACCATGTTATATATCACAGAATCATGGTATCATCTCTGTACTGTGCCTTATTTTGATGTCACGTTTGTCTTTTTTATTGACATCATTATGTCGGTGCATTTGCACTTTCAAAGAACAGCTTTATGTTGTATTATTCATAAATACAATTCCCTGCGTATTTAATAAAATCATATGTTGTTAAATACTTAGCTTGATTCCTAAAAAGCATTTAAATGCAGCCCTAAGATTCTGTGATCTGGCCTCTTATGCATTCCTAATATCGTAACAACTTGCAACACGAATGCATCTTAACATATTATTTATGTGTATTCGACCACATACTGGCCTGAATATGAAAATAGCCCGTTATGTGTTCTAGAAAAAGCAGGTCTTTTTTCCCTCTCGGAAGCACGCATTTAAAGACATAGGCATGCATTAGACGCAGAACGTTTCCTGACCCAGTTTGGCGGGTAATACTCGCATCCTTAATGTACGTAATCTCAGAAAATATTCCCGTGTCGGTATGCTTAAGACCTACGAATTCCACCGAGAGACCTTTCTGAGTGTTTAGAGGGGCTTTCGATGATTTAAATGTTACATAGAAATGATTTATTTATGCCACGTGTCAGTTAATCATAAAACCCGACTGAAAAAAGGAAAAAAAAAGAAAACACTCAGCCCAACACAGGCTGAAATCCTTCCCAGAAGCCCCTGTTAATTTAAGACCTTTCAGAACACAAGTCAAGATCTGTTTCATGGGGCATGGAGATCCTCTGATGGGCGTTTGTGTGCATACATTTGCATCTAAGTGTTTTCTAAACCATTAAAGTCTTCTCTACAAATCGAATTTATATTCATATTTCATAGTTTTATATTCATTTGTAACCGTCGAGCCGATTTTCAAAGGACAATGTTGCAGTGGGAACGGTTTTCTTTGCTACATCAAAACTTCGACCGATAAAAATTGAAGGGGAGATAACAAAATGTTTTTAGCCCTTGGCCGTTCTCTTTCAACATCAACAAATCCTCCATTAAAATCTCTCTGAAATGTGTGAAAAGAGATTTCTGTGCTATGTGAAGGTTTGTGTAGTATATTTGTGGTGTGAAATATTTTTTGTGTGTTAATATTTTGTGTGTGTGTGTGTGTGTGTGTGTGTGCTTTAGACAGATTCTTTAGATAAGGAGACATTTTAGAGGCTCTGTGCCCCTACTGTATATTTAAGGCACTACACACACACACAAACACACACACACATATATATTGTGCTGTCTTTTTAAAACTTAGGTCAATGTAGCAGTTAACAGCACTTCTTTTTGAGTTACTGCTTTTCATTCGACGACTGAAGTTGTTTGACATTTTTGTCTGGACGTTTTGTCTTTCTCACCTTCAGATGGTCTCATGGCCTTCAAAACTCTCATCCTATACACTAATGATCTGCTCCCTGATCTCTCTCAGTCACCCCTCCCCCCAGCCTCTCCTCCTCACCATTTATCGCACTCCATCACCACCATTTCACTTTTTTGTCTCTATTTCTCATTTCCGTCTCTGTACCTGCAGGATTTCATTTATTTTTTGAGTCGTATGATAGACTGTAGCCAGAAGCATCATGCCCATTCAAATGGAAGGACGTGCCCTCAGACATTTAACGAGGTGCCAGGTGCATTTTAAATGCTACTTTCGGAAGTTTCACGAATATTGTGGGCCAAATCCAATCGCACCTTCAACTGCCATTCTTCTACCCAGCGCCATGTCAGGGGGATGAATTTTTACCATGGAGCACAAAGGAGGCTGGTGAGAATGCATTGGTGTATGTTCATCATACATGAACTACAAATCGTTTTTCAAATCTCCTCTGTGGCACCAAGTTAGTCAAAACTGCCACAAAAACTAAGTAAAAGAAAAAACAACAACTAGATGCCCAATACCCTGAGCTGTATATCACTGTTGTTTCTGTGTGGTGAAAAAACGATAGCTAAAGTGAGTGCTAAAAACTCCATCTTTTCGAAGCTGAAAACACTGCGCACAACATTATGACCGTTTTCATTTTTCTTAATGACAGTCTGACTGGTTTTACTCTGTTTTTTTTGACAGGTTAACTTTGCTTTAGGTCAAAACACAATGAACTTATTTGAACTTACACATTCTCTTACTATCTAAAACCGCTTTGACGTATTTAATGTTTTTGTAATTTGAGCTGTTATTTTGTTTGTATTTTAATAATTGACGCTTTACTTCATTTTCTAGTGGACTTTGGGACTTTTTTGTTGTTTGACTTTTATTGTTGATTAAATAAAAGTATTAACAGTTTAGATGAAAATAAAGCAACAGTGAAAGAGACATATTTGTCAGGTATAATGTGGTAACCCACACTTGAAATGTGTTCTCTGTATTTAACCCACACTGGTGAGGAGTGGGCAAACACACACACACACAAATATTCTGAAGACTGTATTTTTAAAAACAACAGCTGTTTTTTGTATGTGATATGTACATGTGATATGCAAATCTGTAATTGAGAAATTAACGATGAAAGTGTCAATGTATCGTCCGTTAATGATCCTATCACAAAGTGTGTGTGCAGGCCACTGTTGCTATGGTAACTGTACCTCCTCCATTGAACTTGATTTGAGTTCACTATAGCGTCTATTTACAGCCAAATGAAAATACGCGTTTTATACATTTGTATACTTCAACTACTCTTCAAAAGTTTCTAGGGATCTAACCAGGGCAGAGAGAGAAGTGGCCAGCTTAGATACACAACAACAAGAGGACAAGTACATCAGATCTTTTATTTTAAGAAACAGACCCCTCACTGGTCCAAAACTGGCAGCTTTACTGAGCATTACATGCCAAATGCCACTTTCATCTGCAGTAGCGAGGAGAAGATTCTGGCTTTTTTTTGGCACTGCTGTTTAGATCTTCGAAGAAAAAGCCACATCTGACACTTGCAAATTAAACGATAAGGGTAGAACTTAAAAACTGGATGGTAAATATTCAAAAATGAGCAATGAAATATCTTATGCTGTTTCAATAATACAGCATTTATTTCAGTTTAATTTTCTGTAGTTCTTGGTACATTAAATCCCTGGTGATAGATCGCACAGTGATTCCAAATTTCTGAACAATATTGTGTATGAAAAAGTTGTGAATGTACAAAAGTGTGACCTTCTATTTCAGTACGTACTTCAACATTCTTCCTTGTGTGTTCCACAGCAGAAAGTACATTTGGGGACAGATTGGGAAAAAACATGAGGGTGTGTAATTGACATAAGTGTTTTTTTTAGGTAAACTGTTCCTTTAAGACAGGTTCATCTAATGGTGGAAATAGCTAAGCAAAAGGCTGTCACTTGGTCTCTAAAGTCTCTTAGTTTCTTAGTGTCCTGCCCAGAGGGGAGATCCTGCCAGGTCAGCTGCAGTGTACATTCTTGCTGCTGGAGCCCCCCAGGATAGGGTGCTCGGGTCTCTGTCATTTCTCATCTTCACCGAGTCATTGAACTCGGTTATGAGATGACAAGTGTTTTCTGACCAGTGTCATGTCAACAATATTCACTGTAGTCCAAGTTTTACTGTCTGATACATGAAGCAGATATTCATGATTCTCAGTATCTGACTGCTGTGTCTTTGCCAGTTAATTTATTGAAGTCACTGAAATTTGTAGTTGTTTATCTTACGAGGTTAATATATAAGAGTTTGGATATGGTTCATATTGTTAGATAATTTGGATTTCGCACAGTAGCAGCACCTTGGTGTGCCAGTGCAATATGTGTGTGTGTAACATGACAAGCTATACATAGAAATAGCTTGTCATGTTCCTATACTCTCTCTCTCTCTCTCTCTCTCTCTCTCTCTCTGTCTCTCTCTTTGAAACTATATTGATAAGGATCTTTGATAAGGTTAACCCTTAACCTTCCCTCCCCTAAAACCAACTCTCATAGAAACCTGTTGACACAATTAGATTTAAAACAAAATATGATTTGGCCTTTGGGACTCTTTCAAATGTTCTCACAACAGGTTTCATTATATTTGTAGGCCAAGTACAGCCACACATACACAAACATTCATGTTTAATGTTTAATGATGATTAATGGTTATTTAGCGTATTGGTAGAAAACAGATTGATGTTTTGGATCTTTAAGAAAAACAAGGTCAGACCATTTTTCCCTCTGACATTTTTGGGATTGACAGTCAGAGCTTGAGGGGCGCTGGGTGGCACAACTGAGTGACTGATGGATATAAAGAATGAAGGAAAAACGTCATGAAAATGGTCACCAGGAATCTACCTGAGGGGAGAGGAAGGAAATGGATGCTGCAAATGAAGGAAACTGGCTTCAGTGCAGTTTTTATGAACATAACAAATAGTGTAATAGTTTTCTTTTCTGTCATGCGTGTTTTCGACTTGATTTGATATGTCAGGGTAGCATGTGGTGGGTTTCGAATTGTGTGGAATTTCGCTTGGGTGTTTCAGTACATTGTATATTTATGTATTCATGCTCCAGTATATAGATATAAATGTGTGTGTATAGTTATTTACATTTAGGCATTTGGCAGACGCTTTTATCCAAAGC
>JAZGTI010016825.1:0-12552 GCA_036877585.1 Botia kubotai
AAAAGGTGCCATCAGTCTTTAACATTTCCAGAGAAATGGTAACTGTGACTGCTGATTTGCGTAATTTGAACCTTTGAAGAAATAAAAATAATAATACATGTCTGTTGATAGTGCTTTATTTTACTGCAACAGCTTGCAGTGGCAGGTAATCAAATAAGCATTTTCTATCTCCTGATCAGATACAGAAACAAAAAGCATGGGACTGACTCACAAACCCTGTGAAGAGAGAAAATAAACAGATGCAGGGAAAACACAATGTACTCAGCAGGTGCTGCGGGAGTCTGCCGCTGTCTGTTTTGCTGAATATACATTGCCAAATTTATTAGTGTCACTGTCCACTAATATATTCACAGAACCTTTATGAGTGCTAGTTGGCATTCTGAGTAAGCTCTCTCTCTCTCTTTCTCTCTCTCTTTCTGTGTTCTTGTACTCATGTCTGATGTCTGATGAGGAGTTGGGGGAGTAGTATCGGAAAAAAGGAAACATCATCAGCAGTCAAATATGACCAATCACAACCGGCTATTCATGCACAGGAGTAAAATATGTTTAAACAAAATGAAGTGCGACTGAATAATGACTGGATGAATATTAGACACGAATGAAGAATAATTTCCAAATATTAAATTCAGAAGCATTAAGCCAGCATTTTTCCCAGTAAACCACTACCCTCCAGCCTTGTTTCTAGGTTTAACCAGTACATTGGAGTGCTACAGGTAGAGAAGAATCGCTTATTAGAATAACTGAATAATTATTCATTAGCAATTCCGCTACCGTGCAGTTCTCTGACTCCAGAGTGAGTGTAGTAATGGCTTTTCTGAATTGTTCGTTCAGACTCCACAATTGCCTGAGCTGGTATTGCTCCACTAGCACATCAAACATTAGATCTGAATATCAGAAACCCAACTTCAACACTTAAAATTAGCTTCAAATACACACAGTCTAAACTAAAATAATGAGTTTTACCAAACCTAAAATGCCCCCAAATTAATTATTCTTTTTTAAAACTGGGTACTAAATTTGAGATCGGGCCCATCTTGAATATTAAGGTATTATTCAAGACAGTTTGTCCTTTCACATGCTGACAATTTAATAAAGAAATAAAAGAACTAATAACTAATAAGAACTAAGAACTAATAAGAAGACCAACAGCGGCGAAAGACAAACCTTACAATCATTACACAGAATGAAATAGAGTTGGACAACCCAGTTGGACAACCCACAACAACACTGCATAAGGTTGTTTACAGAGCACACAACACTCATATTTCCTGGTCTTCACATGATGGTGTGCACCGTCTGTATAGCATTGCTTGTTTCCATCTAGTAAACACCGCTTGGCTTACATTAATGTTTTGTTCTTCTGCTATGATGCATGTTAGTGCCCTAATCCAGCCAAAACAGGAAATATTATAATTGCCATATTAGTGGCCACCAGCCCCTGACAAGCACTGCAATGAATTCAGCTGCATCTGTGATTCACGCAAGCACAGCGAGTGAATTTAACCGCAGTCTGTGCCTTAGTCTCTGCTTGTTTGCCTTTGTTCCTAACGCTCTCCCTAATCACCACTCCTTCATCCTGTAACCAGAGACAGATCCAAAGCCTCCTCTAGGCCTGTTTCTCCACAATCCACTCATCTCCAGCACAGCACACTGCCACCCTGTACTAAAACCGCTTTGCCACACTCACTTCGGCTTCAAAATATCCAATTAACCACACCAAGCACTGGAGAAAAAAAGGCTAGCGTGTTCACATTCGCAAGCAAAGCCGAAGTGCATGCGCATGTGGGCGTGTGGACTGCAGACAGCTTCATACGGTGTGCTGCAAAAGACCCTGTTAGCGTGCTGTGCTTTTCTGCTATGGCTCTTCAGAACAGGCTGCTGCGGTCTGAAGTGGAGATGTAAGATAAGACCACATAACAAACAGCTAAAACATAATTTGATAACTTTAAAGAGGCACCATTTTAAAAGCGCAGTTATCACATTATTAATACTCATGCACACATGAACTCTTTAGGCACTGCTTAAGCAGATAAGTGCTTTTCAGAGGAGACAAAAATCTATAAATTAATTTTCTTAGTATAATAGTGCTGGATGATGAAGCTATATATAATTTTGACGCGTCTATTATAATTACGACTGTGAAAAAGGCCACAAAAGTTATCTTGCTTCCGTGTTCTTAGCAGAATTAGGTGTCTTCTGTTAAACCAGCAGCTATAGCAAAGCATTGTTCAAGCTATATATTATATACTTCAGCAGAGGAGGTTATATAGTTTCAGACGTAGTTTTAGTACCTTTATAGAAGAGTCAAGCTACAAATCAGCACAAATAAGTTAATTACTCTTCCATTGCATCAGACTGCACATCTCTGGAGCAATGAGGCTCAACTTCTACCACAGCAGAAGTTGGTTTTCATTACCACTAATAAATGATAGCGAACGCATTGCTGCCATTTCAGTGGTCATAACCACAGACTGCTGATTAAGGCTTCACTGACACTTAATCTGAAATTGATGCGCTGAAGCTAGACTGAGGTAAACGCCCTGGGTGGGTTTTACACTGCAAACACACAAGCATTCCATTATTTCCAAGAGCGATTATAAGGTTTCTTATGGCCCTATGAAATACACATACATAAAACATTAAGATAAGCTTAAACCCACCTGCCAGTGGTCCTCTCACTTTAATTACACTGGTCTCCAGCCAATTGTATTAATATTAAGAAAATATCAATTTTCTTAATGTGAAATATCCCATAACCGCAGAGACTGCGGGAAGTTAATGAACCCTTAGAATTACAAGCACTATGGTCATAGTTACCTAGCCACACTGATATAACATGCAGGTTTCTCTCCCCAGTGAGAAAGCTGAAGGAAAGCCAAGCAGACGAAATGTTTTCATTATGCAAAAGCATCTCCTCTGGGAACAAATAGGTAGAAAGGCATTATATCGTTATCTGCTAAAAAATGAAGCAACTAAGCCATCACCGGGCCGGCAATGGAGCAACATTTTAATAAACTAATGTTCTCCCTTCTGCTTCTCATTGCTTTTTAATGTCCAAGTTACTGCAATAATGAAATCTAACCCTGAAGTAACGCAAACGCAGTCCCAAATACCGAAACAGCAAAAAATGTCACGACACTGATTCCGCACTGGAATGCATTTTTTTGGAACCAGTTAATGCCAGTTAACGTTTAAAAAATGTTAAGGGTAAAAATATTGAACTCAAAAACCAAATAGCAGTTGTTAGCATGTTGCACCCTGTTATAAAATGTCCTCTATCTCTCGATGATACCTCAGGGTAACAAAGCCATTTTCTTCTCTTTACATGTATGATGGAAATAAAACTGAAAAAAATGCATATAAAATCACAATATGATGGAGATTACTTTTAATAAAACAATAAAAAGCTCTTTCTTGGTCATATTATGTTCTGGTGGTTATTTTATAAATTTAAAATTATTTCTTAAGCTAAAACTACATGCCCCATGTGATGTTTTTTTGTATTTGTTACATGTATTCGTATTTGTTTTTTGTATAAGTTGTATTTCTTGTAATTGCAGTTATCAAATCTTGGCAACTTGTGGTAAAAGACTAGTGACCCCAATGTTATGTGTGATATGGTAAGACTTACTTATTAATTGGAGAGTTATTGAGTTTATATTCATGTACCCTTTAGAAAGGCACTTAACCCCGGTTGGCACCAGGGGGAGTGTTGCTGTACCAGGTGTACACTGATAACAAAAAGAAAAAAATGCCTAACTTACTAAATAAAGAGCCCAAGATGCCTTGCAGATAGTGTCACTCCACTGAAAGCTTTGGGGAAATCCTTCGCTTCACGCATAACCTCATTGTACTGATTCGGTAATTACAGCAGATCAATCTCTGACACAATTAAGTGTCAGAATCCAGTGGAGAATGTTTCTAGATTAAAGAAATCAATCTTTGCGTAACTATCTGACATGGCTGACAGGTCATTTCCATCAAATAGATTCTAAATAAAACGGCAAGTGAGAGGTGCGAATGTAATGGGCAAAATATCAATTTCTGGCCTCAGAGGTATTAGTTACCAAACATCTCTTGGTGTTGACTGTCCCCTCATTGAACGACAGAGGGAGGCATAGAGAGGGAGAGAGACGTTTTGACGGCTTGTCACAGAACAACGTGTTAACTTCAGGCTGCTCTCTATTGATGCTAATTACAGGTGACAGGGCTAAGTACAAGGCTTTACACGTGATAACGATGACTCTTGAGAAAGTTCCTCACGGTCTCCAGTACAGCCATGCTGACAGCCGCCGTGTATGCTGGGATTTTTTCTGGTATTCACTGATGAAGCTGGCCACTCAACGAGAGAAAAACGTCTTGAGCTGCTTATACTAACTATGTTTTACAAACAAATGTTGACAGAATCCTTTAAATGTTCATGTTATATTCCCATTAGATCAGTGTTTTACTTTGACAGCTTCGATAATAAATTCATCACAAAAATACAAATTACTTTACTGGATTTCATTATTAAATACATTCGCATTCATCAAAATACATACATCTTTCACAGACAACGTTTCTCGGTCTTTTACCGATTAATAAGACCATTATTATACGAATATTATTACGAACCCCGTCCAACTCCGTCCAAGTGATAACATTGCAAACGTTTCGTTTCATTTCCTACCAGTCGTGTGACAATTTGTAAATATGTCAAAGTTTGTATAGTGGTACATATGATACTGTACATACAATAACAATTTATATTGTTTGCACTTTGAGTGTTTATCAAGCGTATATGTAATGTAAAATAGCGACCCTTGATTATTAAACATACGTTGTAATCATTGTCAACACAAACCTGTCAATATAAACAAACGGAACAAATCACGCAGTGCCATCTACAACTAATGAATGGATAGCCCCATAACATCTACTCACCGACAGTATAATCCATCGTGAACTCTGTCGTGGCAACCATACACATATATGTCCCTTGTTTTTACTTGTTTTGAGATCTTCAAAATAATTTCATTGACATTTTGAATAATTCTCTCCTCACCTGGCACAAGCACGTTTAATGACGCAGTACAGTGATGCCGATTGGCTTGAGAGTTCACCTCTGATAACGATTGGTTATTAATGCGGAAGAGGGCACATTTCATTTTTAATGAACAAATTTAAAGTACAAACATTTGTGGCACACTTTAACAATCAAACGTGTTGATGATGACATGCATATTGTATTTTGCGTCCCTTTTCAGCCGCGTTTTGGATTGAAGCAAATGGCGTTACGTCATTTGAAAACTACTTGTGATTGGCCAGTTTACTAACGCATACTTATGAAGAAACTGAGTCTTTAAAAACTTGTATTATCAATAGTAGGTAAGTTGAAAAAAGGGATATAAAAAAGTGATATTAATAATGATAATAAATTATACTAAATATATATTAAAATTATGACATATATAACCAAAAATATTATAAGACTTTGTCTAGGCCACGGATATGACTGTATTCTTTAACTTTTGGAAGTGTATGTCATTTTAAACAGGTTATTTGTTAAATGTTAAGTCAAGCTTAGCAATGACTATATTCACAATACAGCATTGCCTTAACCAATCAGCATCCAGGACCGGAGCTATCAGTTATATAATGTAATGTTGCGCATACAAGGTGCACTAAATTAATTAGATGTTTTGATGTGGCATTATTTGTTTTTTATGCATCTTAAATTAATATAAGGCTCACCAATGAGAGGACTTTAAAGAGGAACATTAATTACATTGTGTCTAATTATGTCATCACTATTCAACCCAAACAAAATACATCATCTACGCTTACACAGCCAGAGATTGTTCAGATTGTTGCTGTGGCTCTCTTTGTAGCACTATAATTCAAATTAGGCAGCCAACAAATCAATTTATCTTTAATTAAATCTTATTAAGTGAACTGGTCCTTTTGCATCTTGTCCCAGACACAGCACCAGAAATGTAACAAAATTCAGTTCTGTCACAAGCAGCCAAAAGCAGAAGCCAGAACACAGGGAATATTAGCATTTACAGGGTTTGCTCAACACCTGGATCTAATAAGCAACAGCTTCTTTTTTTGTTTTTATTTGCGTATGATGGAGAAATTAGTTCCTGTCCATCAAGCCCAATGGAGCTGTCACAACCAATGAAGTAGTCTATTTGTTAGTGGACATACTTGCGCACTGCATTCTACACCACTACTAAAACAGGATGGGGTATAGGCTGTAAATCAATATACATTGGACACGGTCTACTTCCCGCCTCACTAGTTGTCTACAGCAGTATTCTGTGAAATCAACTGATGGAGGAAAAGTCAAAACAACCCAGAATAAGTTGCTGGATGTGTTTCAGCATAAGAAAGTCCATCATGTGTCATTATAGTAAAATGATTGACAGGCCCCCCCCCGATCAGCTGACTACTTAACGTGTCACCCGGAAAGGCAGTCACACTGAAAATAATCACATTTAACACAGAGGTACATAAACACATGAAGGTATGTAAAGAAATAGATGTTTTCTCTTCTAAGAAGTTCATACTGGCTGTAAATGATGTGGATCTTCAGCCTGGCAGTGATTCAGTGAATCTGAATCATACTAATGATTGGAACGTCATTCCAAGACTGCTGCAGATCACAGATGACAATCAGACCACCTGACAAAGCCATGCTTGTCATTTCCTCTCACTTGTCGGAAGTGTCCATCTGATCACAGGTACAGAATCATGGCCTGCCCCTCATCTAATCCTCTATCTCTATTTTCACAGATTCTCCTTTAGTATTACCCACCATACCTCTGAACTGCTGATTTAGACTAAGGTGAAAAATATAGAGCCATATTTCACCTCATTGAGTATCTTTTTCCCCCAGTCAAAAGACATCTAATTGCTAATCTATAATCCTTTTAATATGCTCTTGCCTTTTTCGATTGATCCTCTGCCAGGCGGAACAACATGGCTGGGGGCTACATTAATCTTATTAAGGGTGGGTATAGGATGGTACTCCATAAATCCAAATAGTTCTTTTCCGTATATTATACTGCATGTCTCTCCCTCTCTTTCTACCTCTTTCTCTCTCTTTGTTTACCCCTCCCCAGTATGCCTCAATGCCAGACTCACCTTGCTTTGTTTATCAGTGACAAACCTGACAAGCCCAGGTACAAAAGGGCTTTGCAGAGTGATGTTTTTTTATTCATATTTATGTTTAGTCACGGTGAGGGAAGAAGATAATAACTGTCCAGTATTCCTCTCTCATTTCTCTTTCATCTGTCATAATACATCATACGCTTTCTATACAATTCAGAGGGCCCAGTCACTCACCATGATCTCTCTGGGTAAATAGAGGTCAAGTAGCACTTGAGGTTATAAGGTGTGTAAACATGGTGTTTGAGAACGTTGTCTTTTCTATACACCTTCACTACTGATGAATACCTGTGCTGAGGAAGGATTTGGAAACTGTAGCTTCCCAAAAATAACTAGCTTGGCTAGCAGAACTATTTTTAAATTAGTTAATAGTTAAGCTAGTCAAGCTACTCTTTGAAATACATAGTTAGCTACACTACACTCTACTGGCAAAATCAGCAGCAACTTAACTGAGGTTATTAAACTAAATCTGCAGCTATGTAATCTTGTTTAACAGAGACAGCGAGCAAAAATAAAGACACTCAATTCTCTTACCATTTCTCCCTGTAATCAGACTGTAGTTTAGAGTGAAGTGGCCTTTTCCTGCTGGACCACTTCATTAACTTTAATCCAGAGAATGAGCCGTGGAAAAGACAAGTGCAGTCATCTGGCAAAGAGACAGAGCTAATTTTTGCATAATGGACCAGCAATCCGTGAAAACAATGTCCAGGCACTTTTCAAGTGATTGAAATCTTGCTTCAGTAAGGCAAGATTGTTTTACAAAACTTTGTTGAAGCACATAGGAATAAAGTTGGGCTAAAATATAAAAGAAGAAAATTCAAAATGATGTTGTAATACATTTTGCCGAATCTTCCACCACAACCTATTTTTGTGTAAAACATTTTATGCTCTGTGACATTTTGTTTGATAATTATCACTCATAATTTCACTGATAGGTGTAGTATAACGTAGCCAAAGGCACATGTTGACTGAAACAAAGGTGGAGATATCAGTGGTGTTTGAAAACGTAGGAAAATGTTGCATTGTGTCTCAAATGACACCTTCATGCATAATGCCTAATGTGGCACGCTAACCTTCTGGCTGCTGGAGAGGGAGATGAATCCAGACAGCATGCAGAAATGATAATGGAGGTGCTTTAGCAAAGGTTACCATCTCTCCACAGACCCGGCCCGGGCCGCTCCCTCACCTTCTTGTGTAAAAATCAAAGGAAATGTTACATCTGAATAAGCTGTAAATGCGCACACAGTGCACACAGATGACCCGCGGTGCGACAATGAAAGCGAGGGGTGCGCTCTGGTAAAGAACCTTGAGTGTGTTTTCAGCCACAAAATGTATATTTTGATTCATCATTAGGAGTTTGGAGAGTCATAAATTGTGCTCAAAAATGTTTTATCTTTAAAGGCTAAAAAATGAAAGAATATGCTTTGCCTTCGGTGTTAAGACACCTATATTACAAAGTATACGTTTTATCTTTGTATATGGGATCTTTGTCCCATATATTTCAGCTAGTTTGAAAGATTCCCGATTCCAGCATTATCCTTAAGATGCCCCTCCAGCCATTTAAATCTCAAAGGGGGTAACTTGACCACCTCTGTGGCAAACTTTAAAGAAACGACGAGTAACAATTTTAAGAAGCAGCAGTAATGGCGAACTCGCACTCACAGTATTAAAGATTCAGGAGTGATTAATGAAAACAAATTTTTCATGGCAATTAAAATGATTAAAGCCGTAGGGCTTTTTTGCTGTTACCCTGAATTGCTCCAGGAACAAGGCGGCAACAAAGCTGCGAACCAAAATTGCATTAGTAGTGGAGGAGAACTGTATTAAAATGCAAATGTACAGCTGTTAATAGGTCTTCAAAAACCAATAATCCCCCACAGTCAGTCATGTGTCAGAATGGCTAATGGAAAAATATCCCAGAGGCACACAGTGTCCTGTTCCATTCCGCTTCTGATTAAAGCAGAAATTCTGTGGAGGCAAAAGCAGAGCTGGGAATGGGATGGGATCAGTTGGAATGGTTTAATGTTGGGCAGGAGACCAGTATGCATTGTTCAGTATTTCCCACTATAAGGCATGCTTTGTCCCTCCTGGGACGGCTATGAAGTGCTAAGCAGTGATGGAAAGCTCTTAAATCTGATCTGGAGGTATTAAAGCTATTTATCATGAAGGTGTTTAGCACATAATCTGTATTGAGCAACATCTGAATTAAATGCACATGATAGTGAAGAGGAAACAGCTGAAGGAGGCAACAGGCAGCGTTAAAATTGAATAAATACACCGCTTAGTTATTTTGTCACTTAATTATGATTCTGCCGGGGGTTGTGTTATAGAAATCGAAGTGTTCTGACCCACCAGAGGGAGAAATGCGGTTCTGTCTCTCACTCCTGCACCGGAGGGGGGCTGCAAATGGACCAAACAAATTAAGGACATTATCATTAAACAGTTTTCCCTTCTGTATTACATTTTTTTGCAAAACTAGTAACAACAAACATAAACATTTATTTTCTTTTTTTGCATAATATAATGGATTATGTTTAGCATTTAAGAACAGATGAAATTATTAGAAAATATCATTTGATCATATTAACATCATATTAAGAGGAGGCATTACTATGAGATCCAGAATCTAGGACACTGTTTACACCCTGTGAAAACTGGATCCATATTAAGTGATCTAATCACAAGTGGTCAGCCAGAATGCATCTCTGTGTAACCAATCAGGATCAGATTTTGAGAGGAGACTCTCAGTACAAGTAGAAAAAAATGCAGGTTTGACTAAATGGATCACACATTTTAAATCATTTTAGACTCCATTTACACCTGTTTTGTAAGCCAGTTTAACCATTTGCAATCAGATCACCTAAGAGGGATCTTTATACCAGTGGAAAACCAGTCTTTATTTTATTATTTATTTTAACAGCTACATATTTAAAAAAAATCTTTCAGCTAAATCCTTTGTCTCTAACTTTAATCTTGCAATTTGAGTGTGAATTTGGACATACTGTGCCCCAACAGCGCACAGCCTTATTTTGTAGACTGATTAGAATGACACAAATGAAGGCAAACTTCAGACAGCTCTAAAATGAGTCTGTCTGCAAAACCCCCGTGGACAGGCAATGAACGCACAAACCTAGCGCCCTCTTTAATTACTGATAAGTTGCGAGCCGGTTAAACTCAATGGATTGTTCCCCCCGGAGGCCTTAATCACTTTAAAGCGCACTGCTGATCCTAACTGCTGTCAGTCTGTGCCCCTGAAACCAACACTATGGGACTATATTCCCAGTTTCTATATTTTCTGCCATCCAAACATGCAAAATATTCCTTCACAGTGAACTTCCTAAAAACTAATAGGGCTTATTGGGCTTGAATAAATCTGGCTAATTGCAATTAAAAAAATGCTATTTTGGAAGGCATGAAATTATTGTTTAGAAATGTGAGAATGAACAAGATTTCTTTAAGGGATCATTTTCTTATGTTTTTATCATTTTCCCTGAGGTCCACTTATAACATTAGTCAACGTTTATCGTAAAATCATAATCTATTTTTCGTGAGAATTTATTCACCCTTTCTCTTAGCCTTCAAAAGAAACCGGCTGTTTATAACAGCCTCACAATATGATCCATGCAGAAATACATCACTTTAACTGTTACGATCAGGCTAAATTGATCAGGGACCTTGTTAAAAATAAATGTCATGCATTTGTTTCTAAGCTGGGAATTCTCTGAAGAATATGTAGAGCGCTAGGATCTGTGAATGTGATGTTTAGCAGACCACATTTTTGTTACAATAGTATATAGGAAGGAAACTTTAAATTCTGAAAGTTGCTGTATATTTTTATAATACACCAAACTCTTAATTTTAAAGGATCAATTAAAATATAATATCTTATTATACGACTCCTTTAACAGCACAGAACCAAAATAACAGTTTGTTAAAAACAAACAAATTACCTTAGATTAAGTTTTAGTAATAGTTATGCATGACATCATACTGTATGTAAAATTAGCAACGCAAGACCTGGTACTGAGTGACAATTTCCCATTAAGATTCAATTACAGCGCATTCTGAATAACTCACAATAACAAAAGCAATCACCTGATAAAACGTTCAGTATTTTATTCATTTGTACATCTCCGTCCCTTTGTTCCCCTGAAAGTAAACATGATGATACGGATGATAAGTACTTCTAATATATATTTCTGACAGTTTTACAGCCCCTGTACAAGAATGTGGATTTCATGGAGTTTTACATCTACATCAGCAACATCTGTGTCTTTGTCCGAGAACCAAGAACAAGCATGTATGGGATGGGAGAGAGAGAGAGAGAGAGAGAGAAGGGTTTGGGTAAACAGACATTGAATGAAGGCATATACAGAAGCAGCTCCATCAGGATCATCTATGTACAATACAAACCATTCATACAAATTAGGCTCTAAGATATAGAATTCATTACATTACAGTGTATTATGTGACAATGAGCAAGCCCACCAGCCATTCCTGGATCTTATTAAACTACAGGAAACAGTTTGGGTTGACCGATCCAGGATTATTACAGTACGGCTTCTTTTTATTAGGTAGAAAACATGCCGGTAGTTAAGGACTGCTCATAACCAGTGGAACAAGGCCACTGTAACCATCATAAATATTTCCCCTTATCTTTGGGTCTCACTTGGGCTTTCGTCTGGGAGAAATAATTCAGGAACGCGTGGCATCCAGAGGCTGTTTGAAAGTTGGAGGAAAGTGGGGAGGAAACATTAAAATTCTGACTGCAAATAATTCTCCCGTAACCTTGAGGCAAACCACTGTCTAAACAAAGAAAGTCATATCTACACTTTCGTGGCCTCTTGGCGGTTCTAAGAAACACATTACTTATACAAATGAACTAATTCAACATATATTCTGAGAAATCAAGCACTTGCACTAAGACAATTTAAAGTAAAACTAAAAACTACAGGATAAAATGTCAAAATCAGCTACCCCGTCAACCGTGGGTTTATACGGTCATATAAGCAACAGCCCAGTGATAAAACAACAACCTAAAACTATGGACACACATAAACAATAAAATAAATATAATTAAAATAAATTCATAATGATAATAGGGCCATAAATTAAATGATACAGAAGAGACATTATGCCCTCAAAGGAAAATTGGTGTGATATTGTGCAAAAAATTATTTCTTGTTCCAAGATTATTTGATATGATCCGGGCCATGTGAGCATGGTAAAAACAGTGCAGGGATTGTGTTTTTGTCGTGGATGGAGAGAGAGCACCATCCTTTGCTTCTGGTTGTCCTCATGGGGGCATCAGCAGCGACCATCAGCCAGAGGGGAAATAAGGAGTATCGCTGTGGTAGTTATAATCTGGACAGACTTTCTGCACTAGCTTGTAGTCGG
>JAZGTI010016826.1:0-12550 GCA_036877585.1 Botia kubotai
TTCACTGAGATTGCATGTATCGTTCTTGAGTTTTGCGTAAGAATTTGTCGTTAAAACTGTGAAATGACAAAACCAGCATTGTAGATAAAAAAAAAACATACATACACAAAAATATTGTGGTAATACCACAGTAAAGTAAGGCTAAATGGAAAACCATGGTACAGAATGATTACCATTTTAACAGGCTTCTCCCTATGTTAGTGTTGTGTCTTACAGAGGCTTTGATCTTAACAGAATTTGTGATGTTTCTCATCATTTGTTCCAGGTGAGACTCAGGTGCAAGCAGAGGTACTTACGGACAGCTCTGAAGTGAACTCATCAGTGGGTGTTTTGGCCAGCGTTCACCTGCCTGAGGTACCGTACACAGCTGACAGCTGGCAGACAACCATCCTGCTTTATAACAGCAAGGACAACCAGACCTCCTCCACCTCTGACATCATCAGTCTGCGCCTCACAGGGATCCCAAAACACAGCGGTCAGTAACTACCTATAATCACCAGCATTGTACAGAATTGTTTGGAGAAGACACATCAGTTATTCTGTTGTCTTTGCCCAAGACTGGTTGTAGACACTGTGTGTTTGCAGGTCTGATGTATGTGACGTACTATTTGGACAATAATGTGACAAACCCGTTTAATCTGTGGGACAGCATGGGCCGCCCGGACTACCCCACTGCACAACAGTTCACACTTCTGCGGAGTCAAGAGGTTCAACACACACCCAACACCCGATAGATCAGAGACAACATTCTAAACAGTTTCTCTCTGTACAAAAAGTCAGTTAAAAGTTTATTCATAGAAGCAAAAAAAAGTGTTATGACGCTTTTAAAAATTGTCATAGGACCCACAGACTTCTGGGCCTCATCCAGTCCATCCTAATGGATCTCTTACACTGAAGACGAGCCTCGCCGTTCCCTCAGTACTGCTCATACACGTATGTGCCAAATCTAAAGAAGTGCCCGACCAGGTGAGTGAGCGTGTGGTGTAACTACAACCATCATTTATTCAGTGTCTAAAACCAAAGGCAGCAGGCAGCGTTTATGTTTGAATGCACCTTCAGACATTAATCATTGTGTGGTTTAGTTTTAATATCACCGTGTTTGTTTGCAGGTGAATGGGGTTCGTTTCATCACCATCACCAAAGGCCAAGTTCTGATTGTGTGGAAAGATCACTGCATTGGTACAAAGTAAGAACTGTGAATACGGCACTTCAACACATTAGATTATCATTCAGTGCTTCTGAATAATAAACAGGGTAACCTGTGATTCATTTTCAGATGCATAAAGACGTACGAAGTGGAATTTTCCAAAGACAAGAGCACCTTCGAGAAGATCAATCACAGAGACACTATCTTTACACACTTCACTTATTCTCCAGGTATGAATTCAGATCAATTCTGAAGTCATGACTTCAAGCTCTGGTACATATTGACGTGCGTGTGCTTTTTCTTTAACAGACAATCTGGAAGTAAACGGTTACTACAGAGTGAGGGCTGTGGATTACTGGAACAGAAATGGGGAATATTCTGTCATAGAGATATATTCAGAGAACCAATAGTCTGATACACTCACTGATACACTTATTTTAGCTTAGTATTTAGAACTATCCACTTAGACGGGCAGAGATTCTTTGACCGACTCCTATAGTGACTAAAAAAAAACACAGCAGTGTCAGTTTGCACAGTTCCCCTTTAGTTTACTTGTTCCAAAAGGGCCTCAAACACTGAAACTCTGAAAATGTTTTAAAGATATGATGCAAGAAACATGGTAAAGTTTCCAGTTACTAGTTACTAGCTTTTGTTTTCCTGTAGATTTAACACACTTCTCTGCACCAGCCAGTCAGATTTGAGCCAGTTCAAGTAAAGCCTAGGATATTTGTATGCAGTATACAGTCTGAAGCTCTCATAGTCTTTAAGCCTTTATTCCTGCAAACACACTAATCTATTTTGAATTGAATGGACTTTTACTGTGGAATGCATTTTTTCTTTTGTTTTAATGTAACTGCAACACATTGTAATTTGTTTTTATTTTACCTGTGTAAAAGTCATTATTTTACTCGTGGCTATCAGAAAGTAAGTTTTAATATTAAATGCTGCTTTAACATTTTTTATTCCTGACCCCACACTGTCAGACTTTGTCCAGGTTGTTTATTCTAAATCAAAAATCGAATGCAAACAAAATCAGGTTTATCAAATATTTATGTTCAGTTTACATTTACATCTGGTTTAGTGCTGTCATATTTTTATTACTGTTTCAATAACAAACCAGCATCAGAGATCAAGAGACGGTGCATACAAGATCATACTCATATATTTGCATATATTCTGTGAATATTTCACAAAAAGAGGTACTAGTCTGGGGTGATCGCTTAGAGGGAAACGGCTTAAGGTGCAAAAAATAGACTACAAATGTCACTCTTTATCCAAATAACAAGTAGATCTTCACAATGAAAACAAAACAGGCTTCATTTCCGGCAGCTTATTTCAGAATTGTGTCCTCATTCGCTGTTAGATGAAAAGAAAAATTACGTTTAGAGAAAGTCTTAATCTCACGTGTGTGTGTGTACGTCATTAGTAGTATTTTAACCAATCCTTGTAAACGTAAAACCTAATAAGGGAAATACCCTGTCTGCAACTATTATTTATGAAATATTAATAATTCGTACCCTCGGCAAGCTGTTTAGCAATGCGTTCATTCTCCTCCCTCACTTTCTTCTCCTCCTCCTCAATTCTCCTTTCCTCTTCTGCGATTGGCTTCAGGTAATCTAAACAAAAATATATTTTTTATTTCACGTATATGCAAATGAGAAGGGGAATATGCACGAGTAAACACGTCAAATGTGCGTTAAAATGACTACAACAGTCAAAGGTTACACGGCCATCGAAGTTCACTAAAACAAATGTGCAAATGATGATACACTAAAAATTCTCACAATCATAATACGGACTGATATTACGAATAATATTGTCCGGCAAGTTAAATATTTAAATACCGTCAGACTACACAAGCATTAGCGTGCCCTCTCCAAACAATTTCGTGACTTTGAACGGACACACCTTTAAATCAACTATAATTTAAAGTACCGTTTTTATTATCTGAAATTGAGAATATTTTATTTATGCTTTAAACAGATGTATGAGCTAATGGCCTGACACAGTGACATTTTAACACCCGCCACAGTGTTAAAACCAACTTCAGTTTTCTTACCATATCGTCGTTTTCCATAAATAATCCCAACGAGTAATGCAGACCACCTGGCTGTCTAAAAACCGAAGCAAAAGAATTATCAACACTGCTGCTTTATAACAGAAAGGGGAAAGTCGAGACGATTGACATGCACCAATTCAAAAGCAGTGAACACTCGGACTTTTACTTATGAACGAAACACGACAGCAGGATTGAAAGACAAGCCATGAATCCCAAACTAAACATTTAGATTTATATATCTGTAATGTCTAACCTTAATTAGCGGCGACACTTGTACTGGTGGAACCATTTTTGCTGGATTTCAGGACTGTAATCAGTCTGCAGAGGTCAGCGGCGAGCGATAGCACAGCGTGACGTTTATAAGCGCGTTTAATCATCACAGCGCCACCTACAGCTCCGGTGTGCAAATGGCTTTTATTATATTAGAGGTTTTACCCCAGGTGTACACGCAAAAAACAAAGTACTTTAGAACAAAACAAAATTGAAGAGTTTTTCTTAGCACCATTAAAGTGTGAAATGCATAAGACACATCATTATTTAATTTAGTTATTTATTTCCAAATAATATTACGTGCTGTGTTCATTATAAATGTATATAGGTCTGTATCCATACAGATGTCCATTCTATTGATCTTTTTTATGATCTGTGTCTTTATTTTGCCCGCCTCGTTCTTTTGTTGTTAATGTTTCTCAATGTTATATTGTAGCACTTATTGTTTATCAATATTATCATTTGATATTACAGAAAACCCCTGATACACCAATAGTCTTCAGCAGTGGTAAATTTTCAGGTAAAAGGTTTAATTTTCTTTCACACATTACAATGTATGTGTAAATGTAAAATAAAAGTGCAATGCACAATGTATGTATAGTAAATAAATATGCACAACCACAATTTGCAGTGTTATCATCATAATATAACATTTTGTAAATACATCAATACATCAAATTATGTAAATATTTAAATATGGTCATATAGCCTGGGCTTAATATAACACAGTGTCATGTATGCTCTCAGACATAATATAAAAATCAGTTCTCTAGACTGAACAATTACATAATACACTTGTCATGTCACAAGAACAAGCTCTTCAGTTCTTGGAAATACTGGTGTCAAAGGAAGCTGGTCTGTTGGAAAGTCAAATTAGATTAATCTTCTTGTGTGCTTGTCAGTTAGGTCAAGTTTAAGAGGGTAGTTAAGGTAGAAGGTCAATTGTGAGGATAATTCAGTGTCATGTCAATGTAATGTGGATATATGTGCTTCTGTAACAGCCAAAACAGAACATAATAGAATTGAGCAGAATTAAACTACACTGACTCAGCACTACAAATATATACTAACAAATGCAAAACACTTATTATGTCAATTATTATATTATTACTTACAGGTATTATTTGTTATTTGTTTATTAATTGTTATTATTTGTATTTCATTATTTGGCACAGTTAGACAAGAGGCATTTTAGAAAAATAAAACACGTATTTATATGAAACAATATATTGTTTTGGGAACAATTTGGGAATTGAATTTCATTAGTGACTATGAAACAGTTTCAATGCAGCCAGAATCTTTACATTTCGCCTTGGCTCTCTGGAAAAAATTAACCTTCCCCCTGTTCTTCATGTTGGATGTGTATTCCTGAGATTTAAGTTTGGCATAGTAATCAGAGAATTTATTAAAGAGGATCGAGATCGGAAGCCCATTCAGAATGATCCCAAAGGAAATGCAGCCAAAGGCAAATATTCGTCCCAGTAATGTCTCGGGATACATATCGCCGTACCCTACAGTAGAGATGCTAACCTAGAAAAAGAAGTTGGTTACAACAGAGATGAACAAACATATAAATTACATCATACATATCTGGACTTTAACAGAATTCATCCTTTTACTTACAGATGCCCACCACCAAGCAATTGGAATACTAGTGAACTTGGTATGGGGAACGTCATGCTCCACAGTGTAAACCATTGCAGAGAATGTGAAGATTCCCATGGCGATAAAGAGGAAGAGACAGCCCACCTGTTGATAGCACTGCCGCAGTGTGAACCCAAATGCTCTCAGTCCCGTGGAGTGACGCGCCAGCTTCAGAATTCGGAAAATACGCATCAGTCGCATGATTCGTAGCACTTGTCCCACCTTGCTAACCTGTCCTACGGTCTCTATGTCAGGGTTTTGTTTACCAGAACCACTAGTCTCAAGGCTCTCTATCACGAACTGCAGAAACTGTGGCAGGATGGCTATCAGGTCCACCGCGTTCAGCATGCTTTTAGCGAAGCATATAATGTCAGGGGTTGACACTAGACGTAGTAGATACTCAGCCGTGAAGAATATTATGCATAAGGTTTCTACAAACTCTGCGTAGGTCTTTCCACTAAGCTGGTTAATAGATGACATGTTTTCCATTTCATCTACTGTATTCAACGTCATTGTGACCAGTGATACCATCACAAATACACTAGAGGCTACTGCCATGAGTTTAGCTGGTACAGAGGAGAAAGGGTTCTCCATAAGGTTCCAAAGTGCTCTTCTCCTGTTTCCCAGGAACATGCCCTCAAACGCTTCCTCGTTTTCCTCGATTATCGCCTCTGCTTCGAGCTCCTTCTGAACCTTGAGCTGTTCGCGCAGCTCATCGTGTTTCTCCTCAAGCAAGATCCGGCAGCAGCGCTGCGTGTATTTGACCCGAACGCCCCAATAACTGATCTCCTCCAGGAAGTTTCTGGGACAAAGCTCATCTTTAATCCACAGCACCCCGGTCCTGTAGAAGTTGAAGATGTTGTTGAAAACATCTGGATCTCGATCAAAGAAATATTCATTGTCCTTCACAACGTAGTCATCACAGAGGTCCAGCTTCATGTTGAGGTCTGTGGAGGTGGCCAGACGGCCGATTCTGCTCTGAGGGTACCTTGCCGCCATTTTGTAGGTGATGCGATAGGACTTTCCTCCAACGTTGAGGTTGAGTGTGCAGTTCTTGCTAGTGCTGGGTGATGCAAACCACGAGGAAGGCTCTGAATGTTTCACAACCTCCTTGCCATCGTCGTCTGCAAAGATGTCGTAAATATCCTTCTGGAGTTCACTTAAAGAGCTCCACTGTTTTAGCAGACACTCTTTAGCATATGGAGCAACCTCATCAGTGGACTTGGATGTTGCTAGTTTACAGTTTGGAAAGAGACTCTGTCTTCTGTGTTTCTGATAGCCGAACATTATTTTGGTCCTCCGCTCTGTTTCTTTGGCTGCACCATACTCTGTGCCTGTAAATATCAGAGCTTCACTGACGTTAAATCTACCTTATTTAGAAATAATGAAACGGAAAGAAAACAGCTCCACCAGTCTGATGTCGTCTGTAAGGAGCTAAGAGTTCACTAGCCTAACTTAATTGCTATTATCCTTTAATCTTTTGCCTGTTTGTGACGTCTGTTTCCAGCCCTTTTGACATGTTGTGCTTCTGCTGAAATGTGTCTAAATGATGTCAAATGAATAAATGAATGAATTTGAATGAATGAAGCCAGGCTAAAGACGCTCAGCAACATGCAAATGCCTGTTTAACACCTGCTTTTAAACTAGATGTATGTTTACCTAGTCAGATGGAGAAGGGTATTTACTAGAGGATAATGACATTAGCTTTTAAGCAAGCGGACGTAAATGTTAGTAGACGTGAAGGTGTTCATGAATGAAGGACAGTCTTCATCAAGAAGGTATTTTGTTTATTATAACACACTTTTGCTTTAACAGTGTTTTGAGTTGAAAACTGGCAAATGTCATCTGGCAAATGAAGAAATCACTGTACATCACTGTACATTTGTTTTACATTATTGACTGTTATGTGTTATATAAGGGGAAAATAAAGAACAAGATCAAATATAACAAAAAGCTCACAAAGGGGATAAGAATCTTAAGTTTTAATAGTCTGAGTGTTTTAAGAAGCTTGATTCTGTAGGGTCACTTGGGGTAACCAGGTCAATGAGAACAATGTGCTATGAGTGAAGTTTGGCGGTAATTCCTATTGTTAATTTATTCTATTGTGTGAAACAGCATGACATTTTACATTTAACAAACATTTAAGATTGTAAACGGTTGCCAGTTTTCTCTTTGTTTGGCTTCTTCAGGCTCAACTGACATGTATAAGGTGCAGAGTTAAGTTTGGGGAGCATTACTGTAACACTTACCATCTCTTCGATAAAGACAAACCTGCATGATGATCCATTTAGATTAACTGTTCCTTTAAAGCAGAAGTCCCTAACCAGGCCTGTTGAACCCACATTTCTGTTGGTGGATAACACTGAACTAAATTTATCATCTGGTGTAGAGTCTCCTCCAGTCTTGACCCATACATCATCAGGTCTCTGTTTTATATGTAGTGACCCTTTATCCTTTCTTACTTGCAGAACATGCTTTAAAGATATGTGCAGAACTCAGTAAGGGACATTAGTTTTTATATTGTATTATGACTGTGGTGATATGTTTATATCTGTTTGCATTCATACTGATGTCCTTTATGATTTCATCCTCACTGGAGTTGGTATTCTGTTCTGCAATGCTTATCGTTGTCCTCTGTGTATGCGCTCAGCATTAAATATGGAGAATTTTTGGGAAGAGAGAGATAAACAGATTGCCCAATCACCCATGCCTACAGAGTACCAGGACACCACGGTGAAGGTAAATTGGCAACGTTGCTCAAAATATTTAATCCAAATTAAATTGCATGTGAGGAACAATAAGCTTAATTTTCAATACAGGCAGGCAGGCATTGTAATTTCTGATCCTTTTAGCCATAGCATAAACAGCATGAGTATCTCATGAGTGTTAAATTGTAGATCAGACATTTATCTGAAAGCGGTGACCATCATTTAAAATGACTGAATTTGATTTATTGTTCGTAACTGTTCAGAAAGAAACATTACATTGTAATGCAACAAAAAGAATTTTATTTGTTTGAAAATTTATAGTGTAGCAATAAAGCAATATAGTGTAATGTAACAAACATTATGAGATTATCTTGTAAAAAAAACATTTCAATTTCTCACACAAACAGATAAACTTACATGACATACTATGTATAACCACTGAAAATCATTTTGAAGCATTGCATTGGGATAAACTTAGTTTATTAAAAATAGGTTGATAATCTTAAGTGTAGACATTGTTGTACACATTGTTAACATGAGATTAGTGTTAAATCACTTGATTGTGCAGTGATAAATCTTATCTTTCTGGTTGTCATGACTCCCAGACATGCATGCACACCCAGTGGAGCAGAAACCAGTAATGCACAAGTTCTTTTAGTTATAACAACAGTCTCAAATAGTCTCTTGGCTAAAATGGCTTTTAGACAACTGTACAGCTCAAGATACATTTATTATTTATTTATTATTATGCTTTTAAACCCGCTGGAATATCTTCTTTGACTTCCATTATTACAAATGGCTTAATAATGAATAATTAATAAAAACAAACTATAGATTATGATTGAATTTATTGAATAATTTGACAATGCAGATTTTAGTTAAATTTTCAGTATGTCGGGTAATTAAATGCTATCTCCTCGACTGACAGGTTTGGTCACAGAACTGGTAAGCGAGATCGTATAGTATTCTATTGCTGGTGTTGTGACATTTAGATCAGTAGCCCTCAGAGTTTCAGAATCTGGTTTACCGGTAACTAAAACAGCTAGTAGAGAAGAATTGAGGTTTGCCTGTATGTTCATCTCAATCGTTTGCTCCATGATGACAGGGTGAAGTGTTTTCAGAAATACTGGTGGTGAAGATTCAATATTTACTATTGGCAGATTCCCCATTGCGCTCTGCATCTCTGGTTGTGCCGTTGTTTTCAGTACAGTGACCTCCTCTGAGGAGCTTGACTGGCTGGACTCAGAACTGGACTCTGAGGATTCAGAACTGGACGATGTCCTGTGTTTGTGATACAGGCTAACCTGTTAACAGCATAAAAAAATTAAAGACACAACAGGTTTTAAATCCTATTAAACTGGTTAAGACAAGTTTTATTACATAGCATACTTCATATACAGTGATCTTACAATAGGATGAAAGGACAAAAAAATACAGACTATATAGACAGAATAAAGAGAATAAAAGTACACCTAGAATCAATCTTACTGGCTTAGAAACTGTAAAGGTCACTAAAATGAATCCAAATAGTGCTGGTCCCAAACAGTCCATCTTTATTAATTGACTCTTCCTGTCAGAAAGGCAAAATTGTAAATTATAATCCTAAACATTACTAGTAAACAAAATGATAGAAACAAATAAAAGCACCCATCCATTATGATCTAATCCTTGTAAAATAGTGAAGTATAAATAGACCTAACCTTACGGTAAGTTAAAACTCCAAAAACTGCAAAAATACTCCAGATACTGACAATATGAGTACAGTAGCTCTGTATAGTAGAGTGACAGTGAAATGGAACAGACTATTTATATGCAAGTTAATATTTCCACACATATACAAATTTATGCTTGGTGTCAGACCTGTGATATATTTATGTTCATTTAATTTCACGTTTGGTTTGCCTAAAGTTTTAAATGACAGAAATCCACTGAAAGGATCTTCTGGTTAAAAATGTTTACTTTAACCAAAACATATTTACTTGGTAGTAAACATGTTTTGCTTTAAGCAATCTAACCATGTCTCATCTGAAAAAAGGTTCAGCCCGTGGGTGTTTGGCCACTATGAATTCATCTACAACTTTTAAATGCCACAGTCATTACTCATGTCTGTAAGGCCAAAACATCATCAGACTACCCACACCAAGACAAGCATAGAAGCATTCACCAAGATAAAAACATACACATATATATATATATATATAATATATTTGTACACCTCTGATCACAAACTAAAACACTTGCCAACATACAAGCTCACCGTTATCACTACTATGTAATTTTCTACAATGTATAATACAATGTTATGTAATTTTATTTAACCATAGTTAAAAATATTCTTAAGAACTGTATTATATATTGTACTAAAGCAAGATTTTAATTATGACAGTAAGATATGTTCATGGTGTAGTCAGACAAAAGCTTCTGTCAAGAACAGATTTTTGATTTCTGTTAATCAGGAACACCTCGAGGCTTTTATGTTAATACATAACAGTGGAAGATGCTGTAGTTTATTGATGACGTTCCTGAGAGATTTGAACGATCGCGCCACCTGCCGACCATCTAAGATAAGTTTTCTGTGTATCCTTCTGAATTGAAAGTACATCTGTGAATCGGAGGCAATGACTGGCAGCTTTGCACTCCTGCTGTTTGTTAAATGTTTTGTGCAGACCCATGCAGGAAGAATAAACTAGGACAGCTTTATTTTTAACTGGACTTGTGTTGTTTTTTGTGATAGTCTTACTGAAATGTAATGTAGGAAAAGAACAAACAGGGTTGTCAGTGGTGGTATATATTGTTGTGGGTGTACAGGGTGGCCCAGATGCATTGAGACACCTGCTCTGAAACTGTCCCAGTACGTCCCTGTAAAAAAAAACAGGATCTAGTGATGTGGCTTTACCTCTGTGATCTTTAAATTGCAACACACAATATGAAAGACTTCGGTTGTATGATGAGGTTTGTCAAGTTACCTGTACTTCCCTCACACTAGTGCAAATAAAAAGGAATATTTCACAACTGGTTTCTTAAAAATGTACTTTAATCACTCATTTTGACAGGCATCAAGTCTTCATTGCACAAGTTATGGCGCTGAACCACATATTCTCTGCCTCAAAAAAAACAAACACGTGGTGAAAAATTGCCCAAAGAAAGTCTTCAGAAAATGAATGTAAACATTAAGACTTAACTTGGATATTTATAACATCAGTGCTTTAACAGATACTAGACTGTTAGTTTCAAAGTGCAACATGATTTTATTTCATAGAAACCAAGACGAGCCAACATGGTGAAGCTAGTCCACAGACGTGACCACATTATCCTGAAAGAGACAGTATTCATAAAATATTGCACATTCAATATAAACGGTTTCTTCAACCAGACATATACAGCAGCCCAGTTCACATGCTTTCCCTCCTAAATAGTATTCAAAATTAGAATGCACGTCCCAAATCGTAGTATGCTGATAAAGTTCTGGGTGATCTACTATTATTAAAATTTAAAGTACAGATCCATGTGCTCCCATAACTGATTGGGCGGGGGGGTAGTTTAGTGATGCGTAACAAAATTATATAATATTAATTATATTGTTACATATGAAGTAATGCATAAAAGCTGAAATGCAAAGAGTTTAATTTGTGTAATCACAATGTGCATTTAGGAAACAAGGGTTACTGCGGTTACGGGTTCATATACACTTTTAGTGCATAGTGCAAGTAGACCAACTGAGATGGAGCAATAATTAATGCCTTTATATTTTCTTGATTATGTAATACCTCTGAAAATTCTGTGTCTGTCCCATTCGGTTTTACCGCCTCAGATCTTCTGGGTAGTTCCTTCATACCCGTTTCCTGCGAAACCACAGTCTGTGCTGCTTCCCTAAACACATACAGTAGATTGCAAGTGTTAAATCTACTGTATGTTAAAACGTTATTGCCATTGCAGATCAGATGTTCGAATGCATCAAGAGTGAACGAAATCAGTAGTACGTTACATCACACCTCCGATTTGTTGCCTTTTTCTTCTTAATGATCCCAACGGTAACACCCAGTACAACCACAGCAGCACACAGCCCAGCAATTCCATAAAGAACCGGTCCCTGTGTGAGCCCGCCCAGCAGTTCCTGACAGTGTTCTCCACTGTAACCCGCCTCACAGACGCACGCCGTCGCGCCATTCCGAGTCACACATTTCCCGTTTCCATGACACAGTTTAACGCCACACGTCTCGGCCTCCACATTCCCTGGTATTATATTCTCACTTAAGCCAGGACGAAATGATTTGGGACGGAGTCCAACTTTTTTATCTTCTGCACCTTCAAGACCTAAAACAAACAGAAAAGAACGTTTATGACATGTTAAAAACTAGAATATTCCTTTGAAACATTGCTGGAACGTTGTGAAATATGTATAAATATAATAAGAAATATTTTAACCCAGAATTAAAAGAATTGAGTCTGAATAAATGATTCTTATTTCATTCTTAACTCTGTATTACAGTAATTCCTTCTGTAGTACAGTTGGAAAAACAGTGATAATTAAAATCAGCATTTGAGATGAGATGCGGCTTCCAGGAGCTGCTCACAGTTCTCATCAGAATGGTCTGGGCATTCCGCCACACCATTGCAGAATTGGTTCAGTGGTAGACAGATATCTTCACTCAAGCAAGGTTTGGTGCCTTCAGGGCAACGAGGGTCCAGGATGCAGTCTTTGGTGTTATTCAGACGATGCCC
>JAZGTI010016827.1:0-12547 GCA_036877585.1 Botia kubotai
TAACACCAAGGTATCGTTGGTACATTTTATTAGTGCTAATTTATTCAGAAAGCGAAAACAGCTGAAAATCTCTTTTTTCTAAGTAGAGTCTCAGTGGCCTCCCACTATAACATGCAGCTGTTTCCTGTTAGCTGCCGTCAACATTTTCTTCTAATTGCATGAGCCATTACTCTAAATTACTGCTGCACCAATCTATGGTGCATAAACATGGAACCCCTCAACATCTAAACCAAACACCTTTGGATAGAATCGGCAGTCTCTTCCCTGCATTTCTGTTGATCTTGTGAGTATAATGTGTTTTCTGAGGCTGGTTCGTTTCAGAAGTCTGTGGGGGACACAGTGAATTTGTGGTGGCTTATTGACTTTGTGATTGTTAAAGCTGCTGAGTTTCAACTTGTTGTTATGGCAGCGACTGAAGCATTCTAAAATGTCCTGGATGGCCCCTTAAAATGAAATCATGATGGTTTTGAAACTACCACAGAGAGCATCAGCCATCTTTAAGCTTGCAAAGACCACATTGGTGATGCGGTTTTTGGGTGGACTGCAGCCAGAAAAATGCAGCATCTCTGAATGGATAAGAGATTCTGTGTACCTGTTAGGATAGGTCACGCAACACAACAACAATAACTGAACCTTGCCAAGTGTTGATATTTCATTTCATTATGGAACCATCCCTCCAATTACCTAGAGCCTGTTTTGCGCTGTAATTTTTCTCCCGTCTACTAAATAATGCACTGGTGTGGTATTTTAGTAATTACCTAATTTATATGTAGAGGTGTAATTTTTAAACAAAACAAACACAGATGCCAGCAAGTATCAGGGATGCATTTAGACTGTGTTATTACACAGAACAATTTATATTTATCCAGTGTTTCAGTGGCTTAATGTTGAAAGTAGCTGTAATTTCCGATTAAAAGGAGAACCGAGAATGATCGACAGCTTGTTGGCAGACAGAGGTGACTTCTAATACTTGCCGAGAGCACATTACATTACAAATATTCATGGGCATAAATTTAAGTTATGGTTTTTTTATGATTATATTTTTTATTTGTTGATTGTATATTTGGTTTTAAATAATGAAACATATTTCAGCTTATTATTACAAACACAATGGATGAGAGAATAGAGAGAGGAAACTAGACAGAACTATCTGTACATACAGAACCGAAGCCCAAAGTAAATACAGCAAACTGTCTGTTGTTTTACATTCACAGCGTTTTAACTTCGTGTCCTTGCCGACCGACGTGTTGGAGATCGAGGTGAAAGATAAATTTGCCAAGAGCAGACCAATCATCAAACGCTTTCTAGGGAAGCTGGTGGTGCCTGTCCAGAGACTGCTAGAGAAACATGCCATTGGGTGAGTCATGAGGGCACCTGCCTGACCATTTAGTAGCTGCTAAACATTTTACTTTACAGTGTTTTTTCTAATTGTGTGCTTACTTATGATTATAATTTAAGCTCCTAAAATGGAAACTATGCTTAAAATATTGATGTAAGCATTTCAAAATCTTAATTTTTAAATCTTAAAACTATAAATAGGAGTAGATAAGAGTCGAAAGTGCATGAGCAGGCTTGTCTACATAGTTTTGATTTGCCTTTTCATTTATTTCATGGTTATATGCTCAGTATTTCCTATCACACTGTGGGATTTTAAAATGTCAAGCATGCTTATCTTTCCCGTATGTAAACAGAGACCGTGTGGTGAGTTACACTTTAGGTCGGCGGCTTCCAACAGATCATGTCAGTGGCCAGCTGCAGTTTCGCTTTGAGATAACCTCCTCTATTCATCAAGGTTTGCTTCATCTCTCCCCTTCACAAACAACATTATATGACAGTGGTTCTCAACTTTTTCAGCAGGAGGCCCCCTTGTTTAAGGTGAATCCTTTTGTGGCCCCTCAAAAGAAAACTCATGATGAAAACATTGTCAAACATATGATTTTACTTTAAGAATTTTGGATTATACCGAAAACAAATTACTTTATACAATACCGAAAGACCACTTCTATTTTCTATTTTTTTAAATACATAATATTTTACAAAGGACAATCCTAATTGCATACAGGTAAAGGTTTTAAAATAATTTCCTAAACTAGAAATTTCTATGTGGCCCCCCAGCGCCATCTGGTAGCCCTCCCGTTTGAGCACCACTGTTCACTAACATTACGTTTTGAGAGGCTGCTGTAAAAGGATGCATTTTCCCATTTTTAGATGTTTCAGTTATTACTAGCAACAAAACCTAAAGCTATCTAAAACAATGTTAGACATCCTGCTAACATTTTAAAGGCAAAGAATGGAGTGTTATCAAATATAAATGTTTAATTAAAAATTTAGAAATTCACTACAAGACAATCTATTACAATATTTGTGGCATTTTGTCTTTTTCGCCCATAGTCATTGTTAATTGCTGCACCTGCTCCTGTCCCTTTAAAGACACATAAGTAAAAGTCTGTTAGCCAGACTGAACATGCAATGGCTGACAGACAAAGGGGCGTTTCTTTGTTGCCTAACTAGCAAACACTCCCAGATTCTTTCTGTCAGGTACTTGTAACAGGTGGAGTGGTTTCTAAAAATATACTTATTAGCAATGATGCCTATGTTATTTAATGGCATGCCTGTTTAACTAAATTAAAAGGTATGTGTGTTCTCTGTAATAGATGATGAGGAGGTTTCCCTCAATGCAATGCCAGTCTATGATATGGTACCTGACCAGCAGGCAGAGCAGGAGCCCAATGAGGACCTACCAGCTGCTGTCGATCCACCTATAGAGAGTACAGTGAGTGTGGGGCTTGACATGCCAGAGAATCCTTCTGAATGTCCTCAGGAGGTAGAGAGCCAAAATATTGTGCTGCCTACCTACCCAGCTGAACCCAGTAAGGACCCCCAACTAGAAGATGAAAGTTCAGAGAATACAGTCGTGGATGATCTTACAACAATATGTGGTGACAGGGGGGAAGGAGAGGAATTACTAAATGATGCTGATCAAGGACAAACTGACGACCAGGAAAAAACAGATCAAGGCCCTGTGGAGATGCAGGAGACAACTGTGACTGAGAATTCAGTTGCGGTCACTGAGAACCAAAGAGTTGAAGACAGGGAACCAATGGGTGGAGGTGACCTGGAACCAAATGGAGATTTGACTGTGGAGAATTCAGAGGTTGAAGGAGACACAGGCCTTGAGCAAGTGGACACAAGGTTAGAAGGAGATGGAAATGGGGAAGAACCCTCTTCCCCAAGGATGCGGAGTGACTCAAAACGTAGGAGTCGGCCTTGCTCGCTTCCTGTGTCTGAATTAGAGACGGTCATTGCCTCAGCTTGTGGTGAACCTGAAACTCCACGGTCTCACTATATCCGCATTCATCATTTGCTGCACAGCTTGCCTTCAGCTCAGCACCACCATGACAGTCAAGATGAAGATGAAGATGACATACTTGACGCAGAATCTACAGAGGAGCTTACTCTCAGACCTGAAGAAGACAAGGAGGATGTAGATAGAGAAGTGAATGAAGATGAGGTGTCTGAGGCTCACTCTCCATCTATAGTGCCTGAATGTCCTAGACCATGCTGCAGACGTTCCCTGCCACGTAGCCTCTCCATCGAGCGTTTGTCTGAACTCAACCAGCTTCTGGAGGGCGAAAGACCTTCTCCATCCACTTTACGACTCGACAGTGAGAATGGGGAGATAAGTGGTGGAGGAGGAAGCCGAAGGGGTCCTCGAGAAAGCGAGTGTGAACTGTGTGACAATTCCTGCTATAGTACCTCCTGTTATAGCACATCCTGTTACAGTACTTCCTGTTACAGTAACTCAGGTTACGAGGGTCGTAACCATCTCTGCAGTCATACCCGTCTCTCTTCAGTAGACAGCACCCGTCTGTCGGAGAGCACTGTTTTCTCTTCACAGGAGGAAGAGGAGGAAGAGAACAGTGCCTTTGAGTCAGTCTCGGACTCAATGCAGAGCCCAGATATAAGAGAGCCAGGAGAAGGGTCGTTACAGTCGAGAGGGTCCTCGTCAGAGGAAAGTCCCATGAGAGAAGGGCAGGGGGATGAGTCACCAGTAGCTGGGCCCAGTGTTAGGTCATCAGGTGAGCAACTGTGACCAAATTATGCTATTATTGAACGCAGATGGTGGTTAAAATGAGTTGCCTTTAACTAATGTTCTTGTAAATGGGCACCATATTAGCTAGGATTTCTCATTAGTATCCAGTGAATTTGACTTGGGGTATGTTCAGAATAGAATAATAGTGTACTAAATAGCATCCATGTGCTATATGGTTTTCTTTAAAAAAAGAAATATTATGCATTATAGAATGATAAACATTTGTATGTTGCATTCTCATCACTACTCCCCCACACCTTAGCAGCCTGATCAAATATTAAAACATAGTCATGACTTATATTACTTCCAAATTTCAAACTAGAAACAAAAAGTCAAATTGAGCACATTGCATTGTGGGATAGAGTAAAAAGTGTAATATGTTTTATGCATAAATCACATTTTGGCAAATGTGTTAAGTTCAGGGTATTCTATGTACTCAGAAACGTCAATACTGCTTACAATATACATGCTGAGAAAAAGTATAAGTAGTATAATTTAAAGATTAAAATATTCATTCCATCAGCTTACATTTCACTGAAGCCCTTTCATCTGGCTTTCTATGCTATGCAAGAAAATTTCTCCCTTAAAACAAATTCAGTATCAAGTAAGCCATAGAATTTTTAGTTACTTGGAGTAATTACAATGCAGTTTGCTTTATGAAATCAAATAAACTTTTGTTTGCCCAGTGATGAGTTTGGCATCTACACAGCTAACAGGGAACATTATCAGAAATCTGGCTAGTGTTCTCTAAAAGTTCTCCCAAGTTATCAAAAACATTCTTGCTGTAACATTTGCTGAATGTTTTTATAACGTTACATATCAAAACATTATTTTTAAGTATTTAGTGGAATGTTTTAAACATTACAGAATTAAAAAAAAAATATTTGAAATATAAAAATATAAAAAATATAATGTTTTTATAACCAAGCAAAAAAGTGAATACAACATCTAAAAAACTGGATGTTTTGAGCTTTTAAAGTAACATTTTTAAAATTTTTGCTACTTAATGGAAATGTTATGGAAAAATTCTTAAACCTTAAATTGTTAGCTGTGTAATTACTGCTGAAACAAAAGGCACACTGCTACTTATGATCTCCCCTATGTTGAAAGCTAACAGTAACTTTCTCAAATTACTGTTTCAACTCCACTGACCCCATTTAATAACAGCCACTTAGAAATGCTACCTGGCCCATGATATTTCCATATAGACAACAGACCGAGAAAAGTAAATTGGCCATCTTTTGACATTGTTGGGGTAGAAGTCAGCCAATATATAATTTGTGGCATATGTTGCAAAAGTAAAGTCATGAAGTCATGGGCCTATATTTGTTTCCCTTCATTTGTTTTGTAGGCCGTTGTCATTTGCAATGCAGTCATCACACAATCACTCAGTTTTCTGCTTTGCGGCCTGACCCCTTCCATTATCCAAATGTTGATGAAACATTACCACCAAGTAAGCTCTGCTGACTCACACCTTACCCTTGCTTTCACCTCTGACCCGCTCGGCATGCGAATGTATGTCTGTGTGTGTGTGTATTCTTGTTTTTCTACCATTGTGGAAAGCAACAACTGTCCCTAGGTTAGGTTTAGGGGTAGGGTGAGGGTTAGGGAATGGAATATATAGTTTGTACAGTATAAAAGTCACTATGTCTATGTAAAGTCCCCTCAAAAAGCATAGAAATCTAACATTTGTTTTAAAATTTATTATACTATATTTTATGATGTTATTTAATTTTTCAGTCTGCAGTACTACTCTACACTATTTTTAAAAACAGCTAAGCTGCCGTCACGCTTGTGGAAATGAGTAGTAGTTAAGTTAGTAGTGTTTTACTTTCAATTAGTTACACTAGCTATGCACAAGTTTATGTGCATAAATTGGTAAGAAAGACATTATGCGTCATCTCATTAGACTGAGTTTGTGACTGCTTCACTCACAGCTATGCTACCCTGCTGTCTTCAAAAGTACCATTACAATCATATCCTGGTCCATTTCAACAACATACTTCATTTTCTCTCCTTTTCATTCTTTTACTACATTGATTCTTAATGTAGTGTTATTGACTGCTACAGTACATCTAAACCCAAGTCTATGATATGTACACATGAGACCTAGAGCACCACAACACAATGTGTTGGTCAATTGGAACACATACCCAAGCGTTTTTTGCAAGACCCTTTATAAATGGAAAGAACACAGGTCTAGAGTGCAAGCATTGATCTGTAGAGTCTTCATTTTCAAGTACAAGGTTTCTCCAAAGGGATTTCCAGGGAACTCAAAGCGCAGTTGACAAAAATGAGCTTACGTCTTAAGAAATAAGTAATAGTCTGAGCTGATCTCTCAAGGGGTAGCTGTACAGTTGCCATAGTGACAGGCCACAAAGAGGCTGCATACTAAGCATACTAAGTTTGTACTTAAAGCTGTTGTTGAAAACCATGTAGGTAAGCATGCTACTGATTCTGGACTCATTCTTTAAAACCCTCTACAGATGCCAGTTCAGCTTTTTGCTTGTGTATTGATGCTTAGTACTGGTGCAATGTCACACTTGTGGAAACCCTGCTGAGCTTTGGGGTTTAGGATAAAATAGCAGCAAATTCAAAGAGCTAAAAATAACCTCACACACCTCTTTAGTAGGGGATACAAGAGGGAGAACTGAGGACAACAAATACTGCATAGTAAACTTAAAGGATTTCCTTCTAATGATCCTCAGATGTTTGCCAGTAGCTCCAGAAAGCACTGATGTATTCACAGAATATGTATTTACCTGGCATATATAAATAATGCCATAGGAACAGAGTCCTTATCAACACAATACAAGTACAATACACTGTCTGCTTCATTTTCTGGCACAGGAGTTTCATGGTACAGTGGTGTAACATGGTACCATGAAATATAGAGGCACCTAAAGAATAAAATATAGAGGTACCTACAGTATAAATGTATATATAGACACACCTATAAACCCCTTGAAAGGTTATTACCTAATTACATATCAAAGCAGGTGCCGTCTGCAAAAACATGATGTAGATGTATGAAATCAGTTTCTTTATGTTCACACAGAACAGAGCAGAGATGTGATTCAACCACAGGTGTAGTTCATCACATTATGTATGTTCCAGTAATGTTTAGTCTAATTAATTAATAAATAAATGGCACATGGGCATTTGTTTTCAAATGCAGTGACCTTTTACATTTTCAAATGTGATTGATTTTTAAGTTCTAATACCTTTTGGGGCCACTGTATATCAATGATTAATCAAATCCTAATATGATATACCATGATATATGTCCTAAAACATGAGATTGCCATTGTACATGTCAAAAATATATACCATAAGTATGGCACTGTTAGCACAGTTAAACTTCCCACAATCTCTTGTCTGTAATCATGCTGAAATATGCATAACTAGCTACCTGACTAACTAATGCCTGTTAGTCCACTTTCACAAATGGATAATGAAGACAAATGGATTAATGAAATGGGATTTGTAGCATATATTGACATCTGTTGACTGATTTATGTGCAAATCTTCTAAGTCCAGTTATTAATGTGGTTTGAGGGAATGTCTGTTGTGTTGTTGTTCAGAATCAGGCACAGGCAAGCATGATTCCTCAATTGGCTTACCATAGAGACCAATAAATCAAATCCTGTTTCTAACTTGGCTGGGCCCAATGTGTTGTTCAGCCTCAGACAGCAGGCCTATGGACCGCCTACAGTCCATTCAAATTCCACACAAAACTGAAAAACACAAACTGGATTTAGTAAACTCTAATCTGATTGACTGACACTAGGCTCTTTCCAGGATTAAGAGTATGCACAAGTTTAAGTTTTTTAATCAGTCCATCAGGGAACAAAGTCATGTTTAAAAAGTTGATGCACCGACAACTTTGTAAAATGAAATAATTTATGATGCTTGTGTGTGTGTGTGTGACAAAAAAACCTTGGCTTGGGTTGTGTGTGGGCGTGTGTGTGTTTGATGCTGTGCTTGTTCATGTTTTTACATATGCTTTATGCATTACATACTGCATATATAGTGTAATTTTCTTTATACAGTAATGTATAACTTATGCATAAGTATACATTACACTAAAATCTTTTTCATTTTAAATTTTTTCTCCTCAGTCCAAATTGTAACACACTCACCATCAGACTATATTGGTGTCATTTTTGTATGTTTGTAAAGACTGTAGTTTGATTTATCTGGCACAGACTGGGAAGCCAGGGTAGACAGTCACGGCCGAGTTTTCTATGTGGATCATGTGAACCGCACCACCACGTGGCAGAGACCCAGTCACACAGCCAAGTGCGGTATTCAGAGGTCCAGCTCCACACACCAGATGGAGCAGCTCAACAGGAGGTAAGAAACCCAGATACACACTCATATATATGCATATATTCTTCTCAGTGCATTGAGTTTGCTTGTATGTGTTTTGTATATGGGGATTTTATGTGTATATTTTTAGCTTTAGCTTTGATATTGCATATATAGCTGCTGAAGCTGCATATATCCTGCACAACTGCAGTAAGACTTTAATCAGTGCAGTGGCAGGTATCTGTTTGAGTTATAGTATTTCAGTTGAGTAATAACATGAGTTATGAGAAAACCTGCTACCTAAACATGTTTTGTGCTGGTGAGTTGATTTGCTGGCCTGACCTGCACTATTGAATGATGTTTGTGCTGGTCCTCCTGCTCTGTTGAAGGATATTTGTACAATGGTGACACCTAGAGGACACACAAGTTAAAGCACTAGATATTTGTCTTTTGAATATATAGAGTGTAAATAGAGAAGATTCAGGATCAGTATTATTGTGTGGCACTGTATTTGTGGGAATGTGTGAAACTCTGGGCTTAGTCAGCTTTAATGCAGAAATGCAAGTGGTACAATATTAATAATGTTGTAAATTGACCATTGCTTTCTATCTGTTGTCTGATTTGTAGTTGTTGGCCATAAATAATAAGCAAATAAATGCTAAGTATTGAAAAGAAACAAGCTCTTTGCTAAATGACATGCATGTAAATGCTGCTGGAGAAATTAGGGCACACAAAGGGCCTCTCATTTCCATAATAAATGAACAGTACAAAAAATCACTATTATCCTTTTCATGGAGTTTTTCTCCCAAATAAAATTAATTGGTTATTAAAACAAATACAGACCCCTATATCAAGCACTTTCACAGGGTCTTTAATATTGGTTGCCATTATTTTTGGCTTAACTTTGAAATTAAGTATTGAATTAAAAGAAAGTGTCACATCCATGCGATCACATCCAATCTGATTCACATCCAGATCACAACATAAATCTAGATACAGCTGTAAAATAACACAGCAGTGTGGCTTTGGTTCTGCATGTATTTGTGTGGCTGTTGACAAAAGATTAAGGTTTAAAGTTTTCAATAATAGAAATCCACTGAGGCTTCTATGGTCTTTCTCTCATCTGTTTTAGGTGAGCATATCCTATAAACCAGTGGCCTCACTGGTAGCTTGTGTGTGTGTCAAAACGAGAAGTACTTGTAGGTAGTCCTCTATGGATCCTCTGACTCATCCACACCTGATCATAGCTCACAGATAAAACCATGTTTGTTTGGTAATTCACTTCCTGTTTGTTTATTAAAAAAGGTCATTGGTCACAGTAAGAGAAGAACTTTGACACTCCCACTTTTCTATAAACAGTGGGAGTTTGTAAATTGTGGTTAATGAATCAATACAAGGTTAAGAGTGTGTGCATGTTTATTGACAATATTGATGTAAGATTAGGGCCCATATTTTCTGTAGCCTATTTGAATTGTGTGCCCCGTGTAAAGTTGTATTGGACTGGTATAGTATTAGCCTGCAGGCACAGTGATCATTTCTCCATGCAGGTATCAGAATATTCAGAGAACCATGGCCACAGATGATGAACCAGCTGGTCGAGCAACTGACAGAACCAGCAGTACAGACACAGACAGTGAATCCACACCTCAGCCTGCAGGTTGGCTTTCCTTCAGATGGTGTTGTTGATAGAAGGAGATTGCATTGCAGTATGCCAAAGAGCTTGAAGAACTCTAGTGGAGTTAGCAGGCCGTCTTCCAGCCAGGATTGTATACATTAAAAATGTATACATTTTTAATGTATAAATAATATATAATTTATAAATAGCTAGTTTTTATTATTATTGTTAACAATAATAGACACATGGACATCTAAATTTTGTAAAGAAAAATGTTTTTGTCTATACCCAAGATATTATTGCATTTGTTCTCATTTCTGAGAAATCAGATCTCTTCATGTTTAACTGTGATGTTTGTAGATCAGAGAAGAGAAAGTTCTTCATCTCCAGTGAATACTCAGAACGTCACACAGCTGCTCCAGTGTCCTGCAGTGAAGTTTGTCACCCACCCAGAATTCTTCACTGTCCTCCATGCTAACTATGTAAGTCACAGTGAGATAATGTCAACAAGGGGTTTAATGTGTCTTCATGTTTATAGGTGTATATGACATGTTTAATGCAGAGATACAAATGACACCAATGATTCTTTATTTGTAACCAACACACTGGGCATGTTATAAAGTTTTTTAATGTTTCAACCATGACTACAATGAATCTATTAAATGGAAGTGCTGGGTAGACATTATCTGTTTAGTTTCTGCATTGATACTAGATTGTGTTAGTCCATGCACTTCAGTTGAAGGGGTTATATTGATTCATCTGTGTTCCGATTCTGTCTCATCGATTCATTAAGCTTTCCTGTTGTCTTATAATTGCAAAGGAGACAGATAACAGACTTTAACAAGTCTACATGCACACACCTTTACAGTGTGGCACAGATCATTTTATGTGCCAGTGTAGGAGCTCTCATAAATGTCTTTATTCTATATCAATCTTTTTCATGATATATGAATATAGACCCTTATAAAGTGTTGATTGAATATTCCTGTTTATACTGAAGCCTCATATGATGTGTTTCATTTATTTTCCCCTGAACTCTTGTCCTCAGGGGGCATATAGAATGTTTACTAACAGCACCTGCCTGAAGCACATGATTCTGAAAATACGGCGAGACACACGCAACTTTGAGCGATATCAGCACAACCGCGACCTTGTCACTTTCCTCAACAAATTTGCTGACACTCATCTGGAGCTCCCAAGAGGCTGGGAGATCAAAACAGACCCGCAGGGCAAGGTGAGCACTTTCAAACATATAAAATGCAACAAGTTTATGGCTATAGACATTTCGCCGCACCATACAATGTTATAAAATATTATTTATTACCGCACTGCTCTTTGGAATACTTTGATTGGCCTAAGTGGTCAATCATGGCATTCTGCGGTCAGATATTTTTATTATATTGACCACCAAAATGTATAATTGCCTTTCATACCATAATGAAATAATTTTAGCTCACATCAATATTTCATGTACATTTATTTACTTGGTGAGTAGCTAATGAACAGAATAATGCACATCCAGGTGATGATTATCACCAAATAAACCCCTTAAAAGTAATACAGCCCCTGTTTGGTGTGTGTCTAAGGTTTTGATCACATTGTCACATGATCACATAATCACATGACTGTATGTGACTTGCCTGTATATATCTGTTATATATGCGTTTGTTTCTTTGCTTGAAAGACTGTTTTAGTGTTTATCAAAATATTTAATTTAGTTTACATTTAAGTGATGTCAGCATGCTTAGATGTGGGGTTTTTTGGCTCTGATAGTCGTTCTTCGTGGACCACAACAATCGTGCAACGACCTTCATTGACCCCAGAATTCCCCTTCAGAGTGGCCGACTGCCCAGCCACCTCACACACCGACAACACTTACAGAGACTACGCAGCTATAGTGCTGGAGAGGTACAAACATGGACCGGACAATATTGTCAAAGCTTAAAGATAACAGTTAGCCATTTACATTATGATTATGATATTTCTTATGTAATTTTGCATTAACTCAGGCATCTGAGGTGTCCCGCAGCAGAGGAGCATCACTGGTCAGCAGACCTGGAAATGGTCTAGTAGGTGCCATTAGGAATCAATACCAGCCCGATTCAGTGCCTCTGGGTCAGTCAACACAGATATAAGCTTTGTTTTCCTGCTGATGGTGACCAAAGAATCAGTTAAAACACAAACATGAGACAAAAACATACATTTAAACATTATATTTATACTGATGATGACAAAGCCACTCAGAGTAACCAACCAGTAACCATGTAACCAAGGTTAATTTCGTAAACGAAAACTGAAACTAAGACGAAAACGATTGGTTAAACTGAAATAAAATCAGAAATTCATAATAAATGAAAAACTAAAACTAAACGAAACTAGCAACAGCTATTGAAAAACTAACTAAAATAAAATAATAACTGCCCAAAATAAATCATCGTTTTCGTATTTAATAAGTGTTCATCCCACTGCGGAAAATATGACGTGTGGCTGTTTAGTTTAAACCAACAGGTTGTTTAATCGTGCATCAC
>JAZGTI010016828.1:0-12547 GCA_036877585.1 Botia kubotai
CAGGGCATGAACGTGTGTGAAATGTTTGTGTTGTGAAGATGTCTGGAACCTGCCGCAGCTGAGCACGATAATGTGGAGTACACCAAACAACTCATCCTCAGCAGCCTCCTCAACGTCTGTCAGAAACTCACTCCAGATGGAGCTCCTCTCAGCAAAGGTACCAGAAACCCAACATGCTTTTTACGATGGGGAAGCTTTGCAGAACGTTCTTTACAAACCCTCAGAAACAATCAACAGCGATTGTGTTTTTAACATGTGTGCCTAAAGCATCTCTGCTTTTGTGAGTAGATGTTCTGGAGGAGGACAAATTTAACGTGGAGCTGGTGGTGCAGTGTGTCAGGACGTCAGATGTTCCTCAGACTCATCATCATGCTCTGCTGCTGCTCGGAGCTTTAGCAGGAATCTTCCCTGTATGTAGTCACACACACACACATACACACACACAAACACACAGACACACACAGATTCAAAGCTGTGGTAATCATCTCACTTGTTCTTCAGGAGAAGGTCCTTCACAACATCATGCCCATCTTCACCTTCATGGGTGCCAACATCATGCGACTGGACGATGCGTACAGTTTCCAGGTCATCAGTAAGACTGTACAGGCGGTCATTCCTGCTCTCATAAAGGTTTGTGTTGCTCATGTTGTTTATTATGCTAATCTCAAAGCTAATAGTGTTGATATTTTAACTAGTGGTGTTTGCTGTTACTGTTGTTAATATTTGGGATTACTAGTATGAATAAATGTTGTTTTGCTGTGGACACGTATGGTGCATTAAATCAGACAGCATGCCTTTCTTTAAAGAAAACAAACGTCATTGTTTGACTCGTCAAGAATGATTGTCTGATCTCCTCAGAGACCAGCTGAAGTGCACAGCCGTCTTTAATGTGTTGACATCATTTGCACTGACACAGGAAGTTAGGGCGGGACATATTGAGCGGCCCCTCCGCCCTTAATAAAGCCAGTGCAGTTAGTTTGCCTCATAGGCTTTGAATGCTTCTGTCTTTTAAATGTGAATTGTGTCAGTGTTTATAGATATGTTTAACATATTCATACTAAAAGCCAACAAACTTCTAATGTAATGTAATGTAAACATTATTCACCACTCATCTGAATATTACAGCCCTGAATTACTGCTGCTTCTCTCCCCTCCGCAGGCCTATGAGGACGGCAGTGTTCAGTCTGAGGACCATGTGGAGACCGTGGTGACGCGTATCATGCACGTGTTTGTTGATGCCCTGCCTCACGTGCCCGAGCACAGACGCTTGCCCATCCTCAGTCAGCTGCTGGGCACGCTGGGCCCGTCCCGCTTCCTCTGGGTCCTAATGATGCTCCTGTTCAAGCAGCACGTCACGCAGACGTCTGTCAATGCGACCGGGCCGGAGAAGGTGCTGGACGGTTCTTGCATGTTCTCTGCTGTTGTGGTGATATTTTAGGCACAGTTCTAAGAGACGGTTGTGATGTGTTGTGCTCAGGAGTCTGTTGTGGAGAGAGATCAGGACTTCTGGATCTCAGTGTGCTGTGAGTTTGAGATAAAAGAGCAGTTCTCGTCCCTCATCAGAGTTCTGCAGTATCTCATGAGTCTCCCTCAGGACAGCGAGGAAGGTAAGAGAGCGTCTTTCGAAGTTTAGGATACCAGTAGCCCCAACCGAGAGCACGTAAACAATTTCACACCTTCTTCATATATAGAATACATAGAACAGACTGTTTTCTGTATGTGTAGAATATTTTGGTTTATATTGTTTATTATTTTGTCTGTACAGCTCCTGAGAAGAAGAGCACCAGAGGAAGAAGTGTGATGAAGAGGGAAGAGACCGTCTCCGATCTGATTTTAAACGTTCAGACTCATAGCGGAAAAGAACTGCGTCATTTTAAATTCCTCTCCGTCTCTTTCATGGCTCAGCTGCTGGCCTCTGACCAGTTTGTTGGAAAGGTTAGACCGGTCACTTCGACCGCAGCTGGTTTACTGTTGATGTTACGATGTGTTCAGGATTGGCCAAAAACCTCCTAATCGGAGTTATTTCATTGACAGGTGGCAGACTGTGAGGACATAACAGAAACCGCCCTGCAAAATCTTCAGCAAACGTGAGTTGAAGCTAGTTCGTGATTGGTTGTTTTGAAGTGGTGGTGGGCTGAAGTGTATGTTGGTTGGTGATTGTAAAATTTGTTTCTTAATTAGTCTGCTGGAGGAGGTTCTGCGATATATCCATGTAGTTGCTCGATGTGTGGAGGATAATTCAGACAAACCCACGGCTAAGTTCTGGAGAGCTCTGCTCAGCAAGTCCTATGACACCCTGGACAAGGTATCTGCATTGATCAGATATGCTGATATTTCACAGTCAAGTTAAACAAAATCATGATGGATGTTACTTCTGGTTTATTTGTGAATGGAAACTGAAGGTCAGGCTGACTGCACAGCATTATGGAATACGCTGTCCATGCCGTGTCAGTTGTTACTGAAGATTTGGGGGAAAACTATTCATATAGGAAATTTGCATACAGTACCATTCAAAAGAAGCACTTGACTGAAATGTTTCCTGTTTCTCATTCTCATTTTTAATGTGAAGCTGTTTGCTAAAATGCTTGTAGACAAACATTAATTTCTAGCTTTAGCAAATTACAGTTGTGTTAAATAATGTTCTTGAAATAGAAAACGGACAATAGAATAGACAGGGAATCTGTTCATACTGTTTAAAAAGCATCTCAACGCATCAGGAAACTGTGCAAAAATGCCAAGAAAACATTATTGAAATTCGATGCAAAGAATATAATGTAGTTACTTTACTGTACTTACTGCATACATCAAGTATACACTAGCATGGCAGTATTTTATTTTAAACTATGGTTTGTTTACATTAATCATTGATAACATTAGAATACAAATGTGTCTTGTTGCACTTTTAGGTGAACGCCCTTCTGCCCATGGACACCTTCATCACAGTAGTGAGGGGGCTGATGGGTAATCAGCTGTCGTCAGTCAGGAGGAAGGCCATGGAGTTACTCAATAACAAACTACAGCAGAAGGCCCAGTGGCAGGAAGAACAGGTACCAAACCTCACAGTTCTACACTCACAGTACCTCACAGGTCAGTTGTGTTGCTTGTTCATTTCATCACTGGATTGTTTCTTCCACAGGTTGCTGTGCTGCTTGAGCTGATTGGTGATCTCCTGAGTATTGTGGGTCGGGGTCACGGGCAGGTCAGCGCACAGGAAGAGGAGGAGCAGGCTGTCAATCGCCAGACGGCCCTTTACAGCCTCAAGCTCCTGTGCCGCAGTTTCGGCTCCGACCACCAGGAGGCGTTCGTCCCGGTGCTGAACAAATCTGTGGAGCTGGTGGCCAATTCAGATGAGGAGAAGAACATAATGGGAAGTGCCCTGCTGTGTGTTGCCGAGGTGACCAGCACCCTGAAGGTCCTCGCTGTACCTCAGTTACACAGGTACTGTACCGCCACCCATGATGTTTATGATGTTCAGGTCTGTGAATGGTTCTTAAGATGAGAACAGAACGTTGTACTGAAATACTCATGCCAGTAGTGAACCAGTAGCACCACTGCGAACAGACGATAGTTCTGTTGCTTCTTTAATGGTTGTACACAACAAACATGGAGCACTATGAGGTCTATTATAAAAACAAATGTTACAGCAGTGTCCTGGCCAACAGACATGTACACACAACCAATACGATTAAAATAAACAGAATATACAACATTAATAATAATTCTGAGATGAAGAGAATGTAGTAGGTTCTTGTGGAATGAAACGACAGGCGTATTTATATGAAGTGCTTTTGTGTTTTTATATAGTTGAGAGATTTGAGCGGTCGGGTCTAATTTCAGTTGTTCACATTTTAAATTCACGTTAAGAAAAAAAACTGCAAGCAAGTTGCAATGTTATGTTTTGAGCAGAGATGGCGCCAGAGGGGCAAACGATTACAGACGGCAGCTTTAAAGAATGACTGTTTTTCTCATGTGTGTGTATTAATGTGTTTACTGTGTGTCAGGCTGATGCCTGCAGTGCTGAGCACTCTGAAGGAGAGGAAGGATCTGTTGACCAATGAAATCTATCTGCTGAGCGCTGTGACCGCCCTACAGCGCGTGTCAGAGACACTCCCCCACTTCATCAGCCCCTACCTGCATGACATCATCTCACAGGTCAGTGTCAGCACTGTGGCCTGTTTCAGCCTGTACAACATCATCATGTGATCTCTTACAGCTCTTTATTCATTGTAATTCAGTATAATCACCTCATTTATCTGTGATACTGTAGGTCACACGCTTGACTCTGCTAGCGCAGCGACTGACGTCCTGCCCTCAGCTCACCGCGCGTCTCGGCTCTCTCAGCGCCACTGTTGCCAAAAAGGTGCCGACCAGGGTCCTCATTCCCACCATCACCAAGTGCTACTACAGCATGGAGAACAAACATCAGGTGGGACCGGAGTTCACACAACACTCTTCCTTTAGACGTGCTGGTCGCAGGTCATGGAAATTCGGTTTCATGGAAAGCAACGTTAAGTTAGATTAGATGACTTTTAAAAGATCTTCTGTTATTAGTGGTTAAAGGTTGAGGTGGGTCTGTTTTGTGTTGTTATGGTTGCTAAGAGCAAAGTAGAGAGAAAATAGAAACCAAAAATGTCATTTTAGCCATTATCAAGAATTAAATACATTTCAGTGTGTGTATTTCAGAGACGTTGTTTACTTTTGTATGTCTGGGTCTTAAATCACTGTTTAAAACACTGAAGTAACTGAATAATCAAGTATGAGGAAATATAACTGAATTGTTTCTTTAAATGACATTTAAATGATGGTCTTTGTCACAGAATCGGATTGGTCCACTGATGAACATCCTGAAGGAACACATCGCTCACATAGAGAAAGATCAACTTAACAACCACCAATCAGAGCTCACTTCCTTCTTCCTGTCTGCTCTGGACTTCCGCGCACAGCATTGTCAGGTACTGAACGACCTCGTGTGTTTTCTTCTGAAATGCAGGTATTGATGTTTAACACTCATATGGATGTGTTTACAGGGGGATCTGAAGAAGGCTGGTGAGATTGAGGGCAGTGTGATCGACTGTCTGCTGGTGATGGTTATGAAACTTTCAGAGGTCACATTTAGACCTCTCTTCTTCAAGGTAAACGTCAGGAAAATGCTTTTACATCGTCACAATAACAATTTGTAGCTGTGTAGCTAAAACTCACCCTGCAAAATTTCTCAAGTTAAACACAAGGTTTACTTAATGGACAAAAATATTTAAAACAATACTAACAGTTTAGTTGGTTGACTAAAACATCCTCTCAAAGCTGTTTGAAAGCTGCTGGAAGTGAATTAATCAGGCGTTGTTTGGCTAACTTTAGAATGGCTAAATATCAGCCGATTAATCGATCAGACTGATATATCAGTCAAACACAGATTCACAAGTCATCTGTTACTGTAATTGTCTCATCTTCTCACCTCTGCAGTTGTTTGACTGGTCAAAGATGGACGGCGCTTCTAAGGACCGGCAGCTGACCTTCTACAGACTGGCTGATCGTATCGCTGACAGACTCAAAGGGCTGTTTGTGTTGTTTGCCGGGCAGCTGGTCAAACCCTTTTCAGAGCTGCTCCGTCAGCTCAATGCCTCGCACACAGGTGAGATTATGAGTGGATGCATGTGTTTGCAGTGCTTCACCTTTATGGCAGTTTCTGATGCAGTAACCTCTTTATAATTGATTTGTTTTCCACCTCGACGATAGACGAAGACTTCTTTGACTCAGAAGACAATGTGCCGAAAAGCAGCCTGCTGCTGCAGTACGTGTTAGACTGCCTCAATAAGATCTTCCTCTATGATACAAAGCATTTCCTCAGTAAGGAGAGGGCTGATGCTCTCCTGGGCCCCCTGGTGGATCAGGTCAGTATAACACACCTATAATTAACCTTAAAAAGAAAACAACCCTGAACCCTTAATTACAAAGCCAAAAACAGACTCTAGTACACACTATCATTCAGAGGTAAAAAAAAACCTTTTTATCCGAAGGTAAAAGATAAGAGACGCTTAAGTGTTAAAAAGAAGAAAAATTTGATCATGCCAACGTATTAATTTCTTTATTGCAAAACAAAAACTGTATTTTAATAAATGTTTTGTAATGCATCATTTGGACCAAATAATGAAGATAAAGCAGCCAATGAGAGACCAGGATTCCTTCAGTACAGTTTAAACTAATCTGGGTGTTGTTTCTCAAGAAGAGCAGTTATAAACTGCCAAAAGCACATTTTTGATCATTCTAGGTAAATGATCACGCTAGTCTGAAGAGGTGAAGTTAAATGTTTTGTAGTCGCAGCATAATTCTCACAGTAACATGATGAAAATGTTTAAAACTTTGTAAATAAAAGTTACAATTTTGTGGAAATCTGTGGAGCTTTACGTGGAGTTTTGTGGGTGCACATCAAGCATGGCCCTAATTTAATATATAATAAAAACAACATGCACACAGTTGTGATGTCATTATAAGGTTTGTAATGCGTTTGATTTTGTGTATTTGTGAAGTTGGAGAATATGCTCGGTGGAGAGGAGGTCTACAAGACCCACATCACCCAACATTTGGTGCCCTGTATCGGCCAGTTTGCTGTTGCCATGGGAGACGACTCCCAGTGGAAAGTTCTCAATTATCAGATTCTGCTCAAGACTCGTCACAGCTCACCCAAGGTATGCAGGAAGTGTATATCGCTATATAAATATCGCTAACTACCTCACGATACGCAGATTGCGATGTGTCAAAATTGCGAGCCATTGCGTTATTTGTAATAGTATTGCGACTTGGTCATGGCCCGGATGTGGGTGAGAGTAAATTTCATAATCCGTTTCAGTTGCAAATGAACTAAAAAACAAAACGTTTGGATGAAGGCTAGCATGTGCACACAATAAATGTTACAAATGTAGATCAAGAAAGACATATCTTGGATGCAATGCAAATGCGCAATTTTAATTTGATTTAAATGTTAAGTATTTTAAGCAATAACAGTGATGAACGGTTTGAATTGTTTTATTTGGTTTGAATCGTCTGTCTTATATTTCATTCACACAGAAGTGAAAGTCGTCTTTGTTTGTGTGTAGGTGCGTTTCTCAACATTGCTCATGCTGCTGGAGATGGCCAGCAAGCTCAGAGAGAACTACATGGTTCTTCTGCCAGAGACCATCCCATTCCTGGCCGAGCTCATGGAGGGTAAGAACACAGTCAATATGTAAACATGCAGCACATATGGTTATTGAACTGCTGTAACATTTACAGCAAACTCAGTCTTGCACAGCCAGCATCTTCAGGTGTGGTTCACTTTGCAGGTTATTTGACTTAAGAACCTCCATGACATTTACATTTATGCATTTGGCAGACGCTTTTATCCAAAGCGACTTACATAGCATTATACTATACATTGTATCTGAGTATGTGCAATCCCTGGGTTCGAACCCATGACCTTGGCGTTGTTAACGCCATGCTCTAACCACTGAGCTACAGGAAAGCGTGTAAATGTGCAGAGATCAACCACAGTTTCGATGTACTGTTTATAGGGTCAAATTACAATAATATCCAGTGACCACTTATCAGAAAACATCTTGTTTACTTGCTGCTAAGTGCCTCAAAAAATTTGTAAATATCTTTCAAAGATCTGATGCCACAGGCTTCAGAAATCCTCTGTCAAAAACACTTATTTTATCTGCACTTTACATTTTATACTTGACAGACGCTTTTATTTAAAGCAACGTACAGTATATTTAAGTTAGATGGTTCATCAGTGTGGACTCTGAGCTCATCAGCTGAGCTCCTGAAACAGCATTACAGAATCACCACAGAATCACTGTTTCCTGACAGCTGTACTGACTCCGCCTATTGTTTTCACAGATGAATGTGAGGAAGTTGAGCAGCAGGTGCAGAAAGTGATTCATGAGATGGAGACCGTCCTGGGTGAACCCCTGCAGAGCTACTTTTAATCTCAAGACCAGTGTAACCACCTCAGTTCAGCCCAGCAGAGTGATTTCCACCTGACCATCGCTGACCGGACAGCCTGACCTCCGGGTTGTGTGACCTTCTGTGTTCGGGGATGTGTGTAATGTAAAACAGTGTCAATTTTAGCAGTGACTGAACGCCACATGCTTACGATGCATGTAACAGTTTTAAAGGAAACCATTTTATAATATGAAATGTGGTTTGTAATGCAGCTGGAAGCATTTCTCTGACAGCCCCCATAAACAGATGAACCTGGAAAACATGCGTTTGTGTTTCATTAAAAAAGAGTGTGAAAGAAAACAATCAAAATATGAAACATCACTTGTTTTAAAAAGAAAAAGCATTTAATCCAGAAATGTCCCGTTTCCTTTTTGGTTGATATCACCAATCTTTCACTGTTCTCACCTGCTGCCCTCCAGTCACGTGGTTTCCCAGGAACACAATGCACAAAATAATCTTCATCTCTGTTTGTGTGCTGCAAAACAGATCTTTGAACATTAGTCCATGGTTGTGTTGACTAAATCAATATGCCCCCGATATAACTTTGATATCAAGAACATAACAGCAGCCAAACACATTTCACCATTAATACTGCGATTTTAATACCCCAAAAAGACCAAAATGTTGAAATAAGGTGTTACGTCACGCTGTTTGGTGGACGAGCCGTCACATCAACTACAGTGAAACATTATAATTAAAACGGACATGAAACACATTTTAAACATTAACTTTCAGTTTAATATTATGTGAAATATTGCACATTTTCTTGAAAGTAAGTTGATATGTTAATGAACGACTCCGTCATCTCAGGTTAGTTCCCTGTTTAACTTGAACTCGGAGCTCGTGTCGTCACGCCTCGTGTGATCTGCTTTGATTCACACAAGCGTTTCGACGCGCGTTACTCCAGACTGACGCGTCAATAATGACGGTAATGAAGAGCTTCGGCGCACTACAAGCCGCTTTCCATGTATTCAGAAGACATCATCATCATCACCACTGCGTGGGAATAATAGGCGCACCTTTCTCTAAGGGACAGGTGAGAGAAACCCCATCAAACATGTCCTTCATCTTATGATTGAGTGCTGTTCTCGTCTTACACAATGCTGAATAAGTCTGAGCGCATGGTACAGCACTGCTCACGGCCGTGTGATTGACTGCAGAGGAGGGATGGTGTGCAGAGAGGACCAGATCTGATCCGGGCTGCAGGATTGGTGCAGGAGCTTAAAGGGCGAGGTACCGTTATTGCACCGCTGCACCGCTACACCGCCCGCATTATACTGTACATCACTCCTGATTTAATACAACAACTGTTGTGTGACTCAGAGAAAACTGCTTTACTAGCAGTCTTCCTTGTTTTTGGATTAAACATCTGCTAAATTATCTTTTTTTCCTGGTATAATATGTTATTATCAGAATATTGTTACTCTGACAGATACTGTTATTACTGATTAGGATGTAAAGATTGTCGAGCAGCGTCGTGTGACGCGACACTTCTAGTCCAGAACTGCTTGATAAACATTTGTCAGTCTTGAATTATTATTATTATTATTATTATTAGGACTTAACCGTAGTGATGTTTATATGAACTACAATAATTGAATTAATAATTTGAAGTAGCCATTCAGAAGTATTAAACGCACATAAAAACAATTTCTTATACTCACATAAGTGTTGATAATTGTTAATAAGTTAATGTCCAGTGTTATTTGTTAACTCTGCATTACTCAACTTAGTTATGCAATAACACACTAACACGAGTTTTACAATGTGTCGTTACTATAGCGTCACGTACAAAACATTAAAGAGACAATAATTGAGTTCCTTTGAAAGTGAAGTTTCCGTATTGATCTGTGTGTTATTGCAGTAAGAATAAATCAGCAGCCAGTGATGTCATGCACACGGACAGCAGATCAGTCTTTTATTTATTTACTTCTGACCCGTCTGCAGTCGTAACTGATTCTGTTACCCAGCAATGGTTTATCCTGTTACTCCACAACTTGAGCTGATGTTGTATAACACACGACTTGAGCTGCTGCAACAGGAGATCTGGTCCTGGTTGCTGATTAATCAGTGTAGAAATCCAGCCGTGCTTAAACCCTGAAACATCTACTGTGTCTAAACATAATACTGTGTCCGTTATCAGATAAAGCTTCCTTAAAAATCCTTCCTTAAAATTCCACCTCATGTTTGACAGAAACTGGAAAGTTAATTTCGGAATTCTATAAGAGTGACTAGTGACTAGATTTTTTGTGCTAATCTTTTACTAATATTTTAATATTTGCATTAGATTTATTGTGGTAAATATTTAATGGAAGCAACGTTACACTCAAGAACAATGTCACATTCACATACTTTGCTGCTTATATAAGTAATAAGAGAACAATAAGTCAAACAATAATCTAAACAATATTTAGATATTCATTCCTGATAATCATGAAACATTTGAATCAAGACCGAGTGGACCGACCACCAGCCCTCAACCCAGGCAGAGTGTCTGTTTTTAAAAATACAGTCTCTTCTTCAGGTTGTACCGTGAAAGATTATGGAAATCTGACATTTGAGGACATTCCTGATGATGGGCCGGTTGGCAGGGTGAAGATGCCGAGAGCAGTGGGCCGTGCGAATGAGCTGCTCGCAGGAGCTGTGCAGAAAGTCAAGGACGACGGCAACACATGTGTGATGCTGGGAGGAGACCACAGGTTGATTCTTCATTATAGAGAAAGTTCTCCTAAAAATTTGACATCACTTACCTAACTTAATCCAAACCTGTATGAGCTGCCAAATATACAGTGATCCGGTTCTGCCCAATTCAAAAGACAGAAAGCGTCAGAATGATTATATATTATATATCTGTATGATGTACGAAGTGAAATACTGACAGGTTTATGTGAGAAGCAGATGTATATTTAACTGTTAAAATCTCATTTGCACTTCCACACATTCAGATTCAAAATCCAATGAAAACCTAAAATGTAAAACTGCTTTAACATTGTAAACAAATGATAGGCGGTTAGGAAGCGTCCACTTTTCAGCATAACTGCAGATCGATGGGAATCTTGGTCCAAGCCCCTTTACATGCAAATATAAAGCTAGTAAAACATTAATGAGCTGTCAGTGAACAGTGACACAAGAATGAGTAAATGATGTAAAGAACTCCTGTAAACATTTTACATCTGCTGTTTGAAAGTAAGAAATCATTATTGATCTGTTTGTATATTCCTGGTGAAATCACTATTGCTGGTCAGAATCTTGTCTCTGTTTCTTATAGTTTAGCCATTGGTTCCATCTCTGGTCATGCAGCCTCAGTAAATGAGTTGAGTGTGTTATGGGTGGATGCACATGCAGACATCAACACAGCTTTGACCACCCCGACCGGAAACATTCACGGGCAACCTCTGTCCTATCTCATCCATGAGCTTCACTCGAAGGTCACTGATAATCTCCCATTGTTTCAGGATCTTGTGTTACAGTTAGTGTAATAAATCACACAGTTGCTGACATTGCCGTATATTTCATCACAAACTGTTACAGAAACGTTCAGCTGTAACGTCCTGACCACAGCTGCTCTGTAGTTCTCAGGATCTGAGTGTTTAACACACCGATTCAAATATCTTTTGTAGACAGATGTTACAATCATTTTATAGAAACCTGCATTGAACTGAAGGCAATGTAGTGCATGAGGGAACTTCATGTGTGTCCAGGTGATATTTCATTCCACCAACATAACAGTTTCAAAAGTGCTCTTACGCTTTACAAAGGGAAATAATTGAACTGCATTATGTAACATCTTGCAACAGACTGAGGTAGTGGGTGTCTTGAGTTTTAATTGCTTCTAAGGTTTTTCATCATGCACTTAAATGTCTTAGGGAGTTTACTGAGCCCCCAAAGACAGCTTTTGTGAAGCAGTTTTTGTAAAGCTTACCATTGATTTGAAAAGTCTTCACACTTTATGTTTTTTATTGCTCAAATAATTTATGCACCTGTTCTTATTCTCAGATTCCCATAATTCCAAATTTCTCATGGGTCAAGCCCTGTATAGCAGCTAAAGACATTGTGTACATTGGACTTCGGGATGTAGACCCAGAAGAACAGTAAGTCTGTATACTGTGTCACTGTTATGTAGCATATCGTTACAACAATATGTTTATTATACAGTATATATATATATTTATTTTCACTTTTATTTCGATTATTTTACAGATCCATTATTTTACTGATTCACAATTTCATTATTTCACTGATTCATGATTCCATTATTTTACTGATTCGTGATTTCATTATTTCACTGATTCATGATTCCATTATTTYACTGATTCATGATTCCATTATTTCACTGATTTATGATTCCATTATTTTACTGATTCATGATTCCATTATTTCACTGATTCATGATTCCATTATTTTACTGATTCATGATTCCATTATTTCACTGATTCATGATTTCATGATTTCATTATTTCACTGATTCATGATTCTATTATTTCACTGATTCATGATTCCATTATTTCACTGATTCATGATTCCATTATTTCACTGATTCATGATTCCATTATTTTACTGATTCATG
>JAZGTI010016829.1:0-12547 GCA_036877585.1 Botia kubotai
TTGTTGACTTGATCAAATCTTGTCGATTAATTTTGAAGGTTATAGAGGTTTGAAAATGTGAAAGATTTATATTCCTTGCAATATGGTTGCTATGATGTTGTGAAAGGTTGCTAGGCAGAGATGGATGGGCAGAGACGGACAGACATAGTTTCTCTGAAAACCACTAATTAATAAAACGTATATTTACAGTAAGGCTATTTTTTATATGTAATTGTTTTATATTTTTCCCCTCAGGTATCTGATGACACTCACATCATGTTCACCAACACAATCCGCAACAATAAAACTGATGTCATCACCAGAAGCTACATCAACATCACATTCGGCTGTCGATACCCAATAAATTACATGGTGCAGCAGCAAAACGGGAAGAATCTGATCCGAGTGGATGTCAGGTGAACTTTCACTGCTCATGACATCACCAGTTTTGGAGTTTGTCTCATGTGTCCTCACGGTTCAGAGTTCAGCCAGCAGTTTACACACAGTAATAATGGCTTTAATTATAACTGTTTTTCTAAGCATAAACAGCCCCACACTAATTACTGGTTTGTATGTAAACACAGAAAGGAAGCTAGGGGGTAACAAAAGGAGCCCTGGGGTCAAACTCGAGGGTTTCATTCAATATTCACTGAGGGAAACTTTAAGGCCTCTTGAATGACATTTTTAACATTCTCCTCTGCCAGGACAATCACCCTCAACACAGAGGATGGGAATTTCTCTGTCTCTATGCTGCTGTATAAAGATGAAGCGTTCCAGGATAAATGGACCACAGTTCCCTCCCTCACACTTGAGGACAGCATCTATGTCAAAGTTTACATGGTTTGTATTGAGCAGCATGTGTGACATCACACACTGGTACACTACAGTCTCCCAGTGGCTTTTAAGAAAGCCGCAGTATGTGTTCTTTGCATGCAGCATCAAGGAAGTATTTGTTATCTTTGTTTAAAAACAGAATCAAAGCACTGTTCAAAAGCATGACGGCTCTTGTGCGAATGTTTGCTTTTTTAAATGGTTGTTTGTGGTAAGTGTCGGTTGTGAATGTCTGTCTGTCTTTAGTATTCGGCATTGAACAGACACAGAGAGAATAATACAGGCCTATGTAATTTACCCAGGACCACCTGCTACCCTATCAAATGAGTCTGTCTGTCTGTCTGTCTGTCTGTCTGTCCGTCTGTCTGTCCGTCTGTCTGTCTTCTATGTCACGTTAGCTCATTGTCTCTCTTGCAGTAATTATTTTCGTATGCGAGTCACTGCTTTTATTGTGCTTATTTATTACTGACAGTCTTCTGGGTTCCTGCAGGTTCCAGCGAATCTGTTTCTGAGAGTGGAGAGATGTTGGGCCACACCAACCAATGACCCGTACCACAACATTCAATACACCTTCATCAGAGACAGGTCTGTGAACATGATGCCATTCATTCACAGCTTCCTGTGTGAACATACTTCCTATAGCAAAAGCTCACCCTCTCTCTGGACTCACACTGACTACAGCCACACAAAGTATATCAACAGCATTAACTGTTTACTGTTATATACTATATTAATATTACAATTATGCCCAACATTTAACTTTATAACATTTACCAAAATCACACCTTTGTATTAAACTATTATATTTCACAATATAATAGATTTATTAATAAATGTATGTGTTTGTGAAGTGACTCTTGTGTGTTTGACTGTATTGGAGAGAGTCTGAGTCTTTGAGATCATCCTTCCCTGCTTCATTAGTCCTCTGCTCATGTTTTAAACACTTCATTGGCTCATAATTATCACCTGCAGTGTCACAGGATGTTGTTGAGACACTCTGAAACTGTTGCTAAGGGTGCTGATGACCAAAAAAAGTATTCAGCCTGAGTCATGTGACTATAATCTGAGGTCGTGTGCATGTCACTTTAACAGCTGTGACTGTCCTGGACAAACCAGACTCAGATTCTCACCTTCAGAAGGAGACATGTTCTGACTGTAAACCATGAGATAACAGATCCTAAAGTAAAGCTACAGATGTAATACTAACTGACCTTTCTCTTTCCCTCAGCTGTCCAGTGTTGTGGAATGACCAGACGCTGGGCGTGATGAGGAACGGTCAGGGGCCGGAGGCTCTGTTCAGAATACAAATGTTTAAGTTTGTTGGCAGCTCCTACACTGATGTTTTCCTCCACTGCAACGTCCAGATCTGTCATAACACAGGAGGAATGTGCCAGCCTGTGAGTCCCTGGTGACATCTACAAACCACAGCCAAACACAGCCAGGAGAAAAACCATCCAGTATCCAAACACATTAAAGATCAAGTTATTCAGGGCCTTTATAATGAATATTCATTAAAAAAAGAGATCACTCTTTAAAATTATTATTTGTTTGTTTTTTCTTCCTTTAAACACAAGATGTTTAGCATAATGTTATATTTTATATTTGGATGAGTTATTCCTTTTAAAAATATAACAATGATTACAGAACTGCTCTGCTGAAGATACGTATGTCCGAACACGCCGGGATGTTGCATCATCTCACACAGTCTCGTATGGACCAATCAGAAGGCTCAATGTTAACACAGAGAACACCAATCAGAGTAAGTGTTATAAACTCTTGTGTTTGGTTACTGTCATCATAATTTGCTCTGACCAGTTTTTGTCTGTTTGAACGGGTCCTCCTCAGGTGCAGATCTGCCCCCTGTGGAGACGTTGGTGTTGGGTGGTCTTCTGTTCATGCTCATTCTCATCACTGGAGTTTTTGGGAGACTCTGGCTGCAGAGCAGAAACTCGTACCCGACTCAAGAAGCGCAGCTCACACTCTCCAACATCCACCATATCTCAGAAGTGGCCAGCTAACCTGAAAACACACACACACAATATATACACATGAAATATGTTCCGTTTGAATGTGTCTGCTAAGCTGTAGTGTATTTTATATTAGTGCTTCTTTTGTCTTTGAGAAATAAACAATTAAAACACTTTGTGAATTACTAACGGCTTCCTATGAGGAAACCACTGATATATTTCAATTGATCTCTTACAACACACAGACTCTTAAACCACACTTAAATAGTTTGAATGTCCTTTAATGACATGGAAAAAAACAACCAACTGGCAGTTATGATTAAGTAAAATTAAACATTTAACATAAATGAGTTTGTGTATTACAGTTTAAAGTTTTACAGGGTTCTGGTTGTCCAGCATCAGTGGAATGTGCTAAACTCTACCTGTGTGAGGGGAACGTCCTACAACTGGACACAAAGTGAAAACGTGTTTAATGTGAATCACTTAACAGAGTGAAGATGAGTGTACCCAAAATCAGCAAAACCTGACAAATCTAAGCAAAACCTCCTTTTGGGGGCGTCTTCACAAATATAATGAACACTATAAAAATATGGTGAAATGTGGTGAAAATATTTGTATTGTAAAATGCAGAGTTTTGTTTTAGGATTAGTGTGTGTGTGTGAGATGACTCCGCCCACCGGTGGGCCTCAGCAGTGCGTTCAGTCTCACAGATTTCCCCACAGACAGACAGACAGACAGCAAGCAAGCAGCGAAATAAAGTCACCGTCATTATACTCGATTAATCACTAATGATCGATTAAACACGTCACTGTTCTGCATTCATCGGCTGAAGATCGACGGTAAGACACTTTCATGTGTGTTTACTTCAGTTTCTTCGGCAGACACTCGGTTCTCAAAATCACATTAAACGCGCATTTTCTCTTTAATGTGATCACAGCAGGTCGCCAGTCTGAGAAGGTTGTTCATGTAGTTTGCGTGTGATTTATCGCGTTTATCTCTGAATTCACGGCTAATGGGCTAATGCTAAACGCTTGGTCTGTGTGCTGTACAAACGTAAACATTGAGCTGCCACAAGATAAACAGAGATGCTTGTCATCGATTCTTGATGTTAAACTGCTCGCGCCACTGTCAGGTTACTGCTGTCAGTAGTTATAGTTCAGTTCAGGGGGTACAAACAACACAAGATGGGTTACAGTAAGTTCAGAGGAGTTGACTGTCACACAGATCTTTGTTTGACACGTTGTTGGGGTGGTGACGTCACGGCCGTCGTATTTGAGTTGAGGTCATATTTAGCTTCATGTCTTGTCTGCGGTTTTGACATATTTAGCATCACGTGTAGGATCATAGCATACTTGGGGTATTTGGACCGTGAAATGCCTTTTTTCAGCATTTTGATGATACATCATCTATTATATCTCTATGTACGTATTTGCTGTGAATTAGCATGATAGTAATATTTATCTGCATGTATTTGAACAGAAATCCTTCATTGGCCCAAACTGACAGTGTCATAACTGGGGTCATGTTTAGGGTGTCGTGTTTGGAGTCATGTAGACAAGCTGTGCAGTAAACCAGTTTGTAGTCTGTTGTAATAGCTGACCTGTTAAGCAGCTGCTTGTGCAACAGCCTACCACACTACCTTTTCAAAACACCCTCCAATGTGTTTTGCTCCATCAGGGGACATGTGGCAAGCATTATACATCAACATTTCACAATGTTTATGTCCAGCTGGTATTATGAGGGCTGTGTTGAAAGTCAGTTTGAATCCTCAAAGTTTGCACCCCGGTATGACAGCCCCCCCAGACAGCCCCCCCAGCTGACACAGACTGTTTGCATGTAGGTCATGCCGGCTAAGTCTCACTGCACATGTCCAGCCAGGCCTGGTCATGCTGGAGAAAGTGTCTTGAATGACTTTGCAGTATCTGTATGCGAGTGTTTCTTTTGAACGAAAGCCATGACTGATTCCAGTAACATGCCGTTCAGAAACGAGGACTCGTCTTTCTCCTCAGACCTCGAGGGTTCAGCGTGACCTGTAGCAGAGTTTTGAAATGGCAAAGCAGTGGTTTACTGATTTTGTAAACATGCAGCCAGAGGTTTGATTTACGCTTCTCCTCTGTAAGAGAATAAAACACTTAGATTTTAAGCCATGTGATATGTAACAGCCGAAGACGCCCCACACGTGTGTGTCCAGAATAAGACTGATATTGAAGTTGTGGACACATGCACAAATATTTCCAAACAAGAATGAATACGTAACATTCATCACATTGTCAGATTGAATGTTGTAGTTAGGGATCAGAACTGATGGTTTGTTTTCTTATTTCACAGTGTTTGAAACAGACACTTCAGAAATAAGATCATTCTTAATATCTGGAATGGAGGAGCTCCATGTCCACTGCCTGAAATGTGTGAACCGACGATGTATGATCAGACCGGAGGCTAGCGTCTCCTGTGACCTCATGGGTTGCCCTCTTGTGTGTGGAGCCATTTTCCACTCATGCAAACTGAACGAACATCGTTTACTGTGCCCATATGAAAGAGTGCCGTGTCTGAACCGTGGATTTGGGTGTCCGTTTAGAATTCCCAGGATCAGAATGTCACGACATCTTGAAACGTGCCCAGCCAGCGTTGTGTGTTGCACTATGGAATGGAACCGTTGGCCGGTGAGTTATGCGGATTGCAAGTCCTACGAGAACTTGAGCAAGGAAGTTTGTGATGTGGAACAGCTCGACATGGCTTTGGCTCTTCAGGATCAGCGCATGCTACTAGAGTCACTTAAAGTGGCCACCACAGTGACGAAAAGTGTGGAAGAGCAAAATCATCAAAATGAAAGGTTCCCCCAGGACCCAGGGCTGGAAAGAGGACCGATCGAAATGGAGGAGGAATACACAGTTTCAGTGGAGAACAGCAGAGACTTTGCAGCCACTTTTGATGTTTTGAATAGTGCAAAGAATATTGACTTGATTGTGGAAGATCTCAATGGTCAGGAGAAGAATGGAGCTTCAGTTAAGAATGGTGATGGGGACTTCAGGAGTGAAGAATTGAGAGAAAGTGACACAGATTCAGACTCTGAGCTGGGAGCTGTAGGTGGAGCTGATTGTCCTTTTCCTGTAGACCCAGAAGAAGGAGATGATTGGCTGGAGAACAATGGATGCGGTGAGTCTTCTGAGGAAGATGATGTTGTGAATGGTGGGATAGAACTTAATGGACTCAATGGATTTCCTGATAAAGGTGATGATGACAACCAGGAGAATCTTGAAAGGGTTTTAGATGCTTCAAGAATCAATGGTTCCTCAAATTCCAGGCAAGAGATGCTTTATCATTCCATGCCTGTTGTAGCACGGGAGCCAGAAATGGATCGTTTGGCCCAACTACCTCTTCCTTTGCCCATCCCTCTACCTAATCTGATGCACAATAATGTTCTGAACCATTTGCCTTTTAGGATTGAAGACCAATGGCTGCAGCGCAAGCTGGAGAATCTCCAGGTTCTCAGGGGCATGAACTTGTTTACAATCAATGGGCGAAAGGCTCTGTTGTCTGACCCCTATTTATTCAAAGCCAAGATGGAGGACAAGGCAGTTGACACATCAGACCTTGAGGTGGCAGATGATCCAATGGGTCTACATGGCATTGATCTCATCACTGCTGCCTTGCTGTTTTGTTTGGGTGACTCACCTGGTGGTAGAAGCATCTCAGACAGCCGCTTTGTGGACAGGTATCGCATTGACTTGGGCACACAGACCTTCTCACTCCCTTCTGCCATACTGGCCACAAGAACCATGGTGGGTGACATCGCCTCAGCGTCTGCCTGCGACCACGCCAGCCCACAGCTGTCCAACCCCAGCCCGTTCCACACCCTCAGACTGGATCTGGTTCTGGAGTGCGTGACCCGCTATCAAACCAAACAGCGCTCCATGTTCACCTTCGTATGTGGACAGCTGTTTCGCAGGGATGAGTTCTCGTCCCATTTTAAAAACGTTCATGGAGACATCCACGCAGGTCTTAATGGATGGATGGAGCAGAGATGCCCGCTGGCGTATTATGGATGCACATACTCTCAGAGAAGATTCTGCCCCTCGGTACAGGGTTCTAGAATCATCCACGACAGACACTTGGGCTCGTTTGGGGTGCAGCCTGGCTTAGATCTGCCTTTCACCAGAAGCATGTGTCGTTCCGGCTCTCGCTGTGATCACATAAGTGACCTGCCCTTTGAGTTACTACAACATATTGCAGGTTTCCTTGATGGCTTCAGTTTGTGCCAGCTGTCGCAGGTGTCACGCACTATGAGGGACGTGTGTGCCAGTTTGCTTCTGGCCCGTGGCATGGTCGTTTTGGTCTGGGAGAAGACAAAGCGTGCTGATGGCACCTTGTCCTGGCAGGTCCAAGACAAGGTAATGAAAGTTGTGTTTGTGTATTCAAAGCACTGCATATGCAAAACTATTGCTGAAATAAAATGAGTTTTTAATGGCTTATCATCTAACTTGATCATTTTTGTATATTTGTAGCATGTAATGCAAATTAATGACATATACACAAAATGGACTTTGAGTTTACACAATACTTAAAATGTGTTTACAAATATTAGAAAACTGTGTGTGCATTATCCATTTGAAAAAAGTGATCGATATTTAGCTCAAATAGCTAAAAAACATGATGCACAAATCCTAAAGACCAGAATGTTTTCCAGAATGTTGAATGACTTTAAATTGCTGATCTCTTGTGTAGGTGTGGAGGTTCAGTACAGCATTTGATGCTGTAAATGAGTGGAAGTTTGCCAACATTTCCAGCATGGCCGACCATCTGAAGATATGCAAGTTTAACACAGTAGCGCGCAGGGAAGACGCGGTTCCACTGCCATGCATGAGCTTCACCAGAGAACTGACGAAAGAGGGCCGTTCCCTGCGCTCAGTGCTGAAACCTGTGATCTAGCCGGTGGTCAGAATCAAACAGACATGCTGCTCGTGTGCTTTTCAGGTTTATATTTCATTTCATCATACATCCTGAATCGACATTTAAGAAGCACTATCTGTTCCTGAACTGTTGTAATGTTAAGACTTTATTGCAAAACTGTAGCAACACAAAAACACAAGCTGTTTTTCTGATAAATACTATCTAACTTGAATAGATGGTTATGCTGTCATGCATATTTTGAAGCAATACATTTGGAAACTTTTTTTTTACACAAATTCATTGTTTTGTTTGACTTACAGCCTCAATCCAGAAACAGTGAATTGTTAAAGGAGAAATGACCAATGCATGTGTGTTTATGGTGTAGTCCAAATTCTCTGCCAAGCATTTATGACTTAGTTTTTTTAACTTTAATAAACAATATATAGGACTTGATATTGTGACTCACAGAAAGCCATTCAACTGTTCTTTGTTCTGTCTTATGAAAGAAAGGGAAACATTGACATGCTGGTGCCATTACAATGAATTATTAAAATAAATTCACAGTCTTCAATGCGAGTCACTGCACATAAGCCTGCAGGACAGGAACAAAGACTGCAGCTGTAGCCTGTTAATATTTCTGCTGCTCTGACGAGATGTGCAGTTAGACAGGCGTGTCTGTGAGACAGATCATTGATGGGAAGTTATTACCTGATGGGAAGTGTTTGTGATTCTCTTCCAACATTACTTGAGTTGATAATTGGACAGGGTTTACAGCAGGGGTGTGCAGCACTGCTCCTGCAGATCCACTACACAGTTTACCTCCAACCCTAGTCAAACACATGAGCCTGTAATGTAATGAACATGTAATTGTCAAGTAATCCTGAGGACTTGATTAACTGGTTCAGACTTGTTTGATTAGAGTTGGAGCTAAACTCAGCGGGACAGTTTCCCTCCTGGAGCGGAGTTGTGTTTTACTATGTCAGGTGTATTTTCAGGTGTGTACTTACAGTGTTTTTGTATGGTAACATTCTGACATGTTGCAATAGTTTCATCTTTACCTTGTTTGATCTTTTACATGCAGATGTATTTTGCAGCACATGATCTAGTGTCACCTAAAAAGCATCGTACGACGAATATTTAAAGAAAGTTTCACGGTTCGTATCAATAATAAGCATCATTATAATGTCGACATCTGTTGGAGTTCATTTAAATATTACTCTGTGTAATCCGTTTTTTCACCTGTATGTTTATATCGTAGTTCGAGGGGACTCAGGTATTCAAATCGTTTTTGCTACTTGATTAAAATAGTTTAATTTACTGTATATGTTTATTTTGAAAGTATGCAGTTAATTTACTCTCATCCAAATATATACAATGTGTGTGTGTTCATATGTTTGCGATTTCATATGCATGCTAATGCTCCAAAGGTTTTCCTTTTGTAAATAAAATGTTTGATGTTCATTTTGATAAACTAACAAACCCAGTTAATTCATATCTGACATCAGTTGCATTTTGTCTATTATTTAATAAATTGTAAAGAAATCCAGTCACAGGTGTGCAGCTTTATTGAGCATGACGATATGCAACCAACCAAATATTGAGAATTAAATCATTATGCAAACTAGCTGTGAGAGAAATTAATTTTCAATCAATCACAATGTCAGAGTGACGCTCTGCTCCAATAAAGTGTTGAAATATTAACAGTAATGTAACTCAAGTGTGTGTGTGTGTGTGTGAGACTGTGATTACAGATCATTCAAACCAGTAATGAGTTTTTATATTGTTCGCCAGCAGGTGTCGCTGCAGAAACTAAAGTAATTTTGAAACCATTATGAAAATTATTGGTTTATATATTTATTAGGAACTGTTAGTTGTTCATGAGATAATAATAAACTCTACAAACTGATGACGGATAAACGGTTCTCACAACAACACTGCGCAGGATTTTGCATCATTGGGAATTTTTATAGTCTCGCCTGTATCATTCGCACGATTATTGTTTTTATTTTTACTCGTCTCGTTTTATTTAATCCTAATATCATTTTGTCTCTGCATCAAAACATGCACATGACACCAGTGAAAAACAGAAGATATAACAGGCAACCAGATGTAGTAAATCAAAAGCAGGGACAGCAGTCAAAATACAGACAACATGTCGACAGTTTAGGTTTGTAATAGCTGAATTTAAATAGAAAGTTATTTTATTTACCGTCAAGCGATGGAGTTGAAACACGGTCGCAGTGATACTGATGTAATGACGGAACAGGTGTGTGAATCACTTATCACGGGTTCATCCAATCATAATCAAGACCCGGAATTATCCGTTTTATGACGCGTTAATAATTAAAATAAAACGATAAAAACTAATGACATAACACACAACAAAATTACCGACACAGACTAAAATTGTAGGCAATTTCTTACTTCACTATGATGGAGGACAATAACGGTGTAAAACGCCATGTGCGTATAAAGTTAAATAGGAGTTTATATGTGTTTATGTCTTTCTTTGAAACTGATGATAACGCTCTTAAAGTGGTTTATTCTGATGATGATGATGATGTTCTTGGGGTAGTTCATTCTGGTGCAGCAGACCTGTGGCCGCTATATCAAGCAGCGCCATCCGCTGGTGAGAACAAACACTGCACGCTAAAGACGGAAGCAGCCTTTAACTGTCCATTAACCATTAGCGGCTCTTTTGAACGTAAAACAGAGCTGAAAACAAATGTCAGAGCAAACATTACATATGTAATAATGATGAAACAATCACACACACACACACACACACACCAGTGAAAGCAGACACTCTGTTTTTATGGTTCTTTTCAAATATTACTTTTGACCTATTCTACACAAAATAAAAATAGCAAGAAAGAAACAAATCAACGTTACATGAATAAGCAAAAACATTCACAGAAAAACAATTAAAGCAACAGAAATGAATAAGCAGCAATAAATCAATTCTGTAGAAACATAATGAAATCTTTCCGTCTGCATTCAACAGTGAAGCAGCTCTGTGTAGATGCACCAGACAGAAGTGTGTCAAGGCTGAAACAAGCTCTGTTTTCATGCTTGTGTGTTTTCTATCAGTGGCATTAAATCATGACTGGAATGCCTCTGGAAGGAAGTTGTGTGAAGTCTGATCAGCCGATTCGTCCCTGCGGTCATTCTCCAGCGAGCAGCTGCTACATCTGACCCCAGCTCTCAAGACAGATGATAAAAAGCTGCTAAAGCTACATCAGTCATCCTGCTCTGCTCTGCTCTGCTGTGTGATGTGATGACAGACAGCAGATAAAACCACATGTAAGGAGCTCAGACGTCAGAGCTCACCAGGTTTATGGAGTCTCGTCTGATAAACTCCTATGACTCCTATGAGAAGAGGAAACATCATCAGATCTACAGGAAAGGGGAATTACAGATGTCTGATAAACTGGCCCAAAATATATTTGGACACGGAAGCCAGATTTAAAAATGTCTGAATGCACACGAATGATTCTGGAGATTATTTTCTAAACTCATTTCACTTTCTGAACCTTTTTCGAAGGTTACACATGTAGTAACAGACTTAAGATGTACAAAAACATGTGTCAGATAGTATTTATGTCAATTCCACTGGTTACCGCCCATAAAACATGATTAGAAGTATTACAGATGTTAATGTTTCCTATATAAAACTGTATTTCTTTACATGCAGAGCTGAGGTTCAGAAGATCTAAGTGTGTATCAGGTGATTCAGGCACCTGTCTGTCTCTCTCTGAGAACATTCTGTCTGTTCTGCCTCATTCCTCCTGATGGTGTCAGCTGAGCTCTGAGGAACAGATGCAGCTGTGTGTGATGATCTCTCATAAATCTGAGTGTTGCTGTGATTTCCTCTCCTGCAGAAATAAAAGTCAAAATGACCATAACCATAACAAAGACTTTTTGCAAAGATTTTGCATAATAGATTTTATACAACAGCCAAACACGTGGCATTTCTTTTACACCAATACAGCACACACACATTTCACAAATGATCAAAACACTTCACAAAAAAGACTTTGATTTAGTTTTCAATCACGAACTGCACCTGTGATCACTTAGAAATGTCAAACTAGATCTGGGGAAAACTCCAGTATAATTTGTTTGCAGATATTTTGGTATTTAATGCAGTTCTGACATTTCAATAATGACATGCAGAAATTCTGCATGTCATTAAGATTAAAAGGTTTTAATCTTTTATGTGGCTAAACAGCTAGTGGAGAAAAGAGAAACAAACAGAAGAACAGAAAGAGGAGAGTGTTCAGATACTCACTCATAATCTTCTGGACACACGTTTACAAATGTTACTGGGCTGCAGGAAGAACAAACAACACGATAACTGGAGCTGTGACTAACAAGACTAATCATACACAGAATCACACACAATCATACACAGAATCACACACAGAATCACACACACAATCACACACAGAATCACACACATTCATACACAGAATCACACACAGAATCACACACACAATCACACACACAGAATCACACACAGAATCACACACAGAATCACACACATTCACACACATTCACACACAGATTCACACACAGAATCACACACACAATCACACACATTCATACACAGAATCACACACACAATCACACACAGAATCACACACACAATCACACACAGAATCACACAGAATCACACACAGAATCACACACAATTACACACAGAATCACACACAGAATCGCACACACAGAATCGCACACACAGAATCACACACAGATTCACACACAGAATCCCACAATCACACACAATCGCACACACAATCACACACAGAATCACACACCATAGCACACAGAATCACACAATCACACACAATCGCACACACAGAATCACACACAGAATC
>JAZGTI010016830.1:0-12546 GCA_036877585.1 Botia kubotai
CACACACACAGGCCTCCATTGTTACACTGACAGTCATTCATAGTCACTCTATTGTAACTAGGCGTGTTTCCACAGTGTAGCGGAATGTGTAGTTCTCGAACGAATCGTTCTTGTGAACCGAATCTTTGTTAATGATTCAGTCGAGCCGATAATCAAAGCCGACCGCTCCCGTGTTTATTTACCGCATTTAACAATACTAATACTAAACAATACTTTTACATCCCAATAAAGTGCCACATAGGGGAAATATTTGAGTGAAGAAGCGAAAGAATCAGTGAATCGTTTTAACCGTTCGAATCGGGTCGGTGAGTCGACTCTCAATAACGTATCCGTCTACTCCGTCGCCAGTGGCCACAGTCCGGATCGCAATTCCAGCGGTATTCATTCACTCGGGACTGGGAGGAGTGTGTGCTGGGAACTGCCCGTCAGCCATGTTGGAATGAGAGGGAACAGAAAGCTGGAATGAGAGAGAAACTACTGGAGGAAACAGAAGAATCGGAACCGATCACCTCTGGAATATATAATCGCCGATTGATCGCAACGCGCGAGCTGCAGATCGGACAGTAATCGAGTAAGTAGCGCACGTCGAGACTTTCAGACGTGTATCAGATAGGGAATAACTGTCAGTGTGAAGTGTAAATATGACGATTCGTGTGCTGTATGAGTCCTGCCATGCGTCCGTGAAGAAAACTGTCTGAGATCGCACGGGTTTGCGAGGAACATTTGCGCATTGTTGCGGGTTCGTGCGCGTTCACACCCCATTATACAGTGTATCAAACCTTCGGCACATATTTGTATTCACTTCAGGTGTTTATGTTGAAATCGGCGTCAGAAGTTTATGTTTCACTATATTAATACAAAAACATGTATCACCAATTGTTACTACAGGCACAATATTTTCGGTATTTGATGATATGTCAGACTGTTCCGCAATTTTATCGAAGATGGTAAGTTACACAAAAAGATTAAAGTATATTTTGTCATCGTGATGGCTCTTTTGACTTAAATTCACACCCATAAGAATAAGAGTTTAGTTTTGGGCTGTCTGTAGTCTTTTTTTTAAAAAAATAAAAAACAAATACTCAATGTAAGTAATAATGTGGAGTGGACATGATTTATTGAAGGTAATTTCCTGTAGTTATAGATATGAATGATACTGTACTTACAATAAATGTTTTTTTGAACATGCGTTAATTTTTGTTAATGGCACAATGGTAGTATACGTTTTGTTATAAGTTTTCGATGGTGATTCAAGGTTTTTGTTACAATAATAATAATAATAACAGATTTATAATGTATGCATACTGTGAAGTTTTGTTATGGTGATTTATAACACAGATGTACTTTTTTAAAAATGGTTATCAAGATAATACAATGTTATTTCTGAGCATGGTATTCCTATGGTGCTCTTAAAGGGACATTGATGTGTACGTTACCATAATAAATGAGTATGTTAAACATTCAGTGTTATGCTATGATAGTCCCATGATATGACCATCTGATACCATCACTGTACGATGGCACACAGTGCTTTTTTAATAAGAGCACAGTCTTATTTAATTTAATCTGGTGTATTGAGTCTGGTGTAGCTTTCCTGTAGCTCAGTGGTTAGAGCATGGCGTTAACGATGCCAAGGTCATGGGTTCGATCCCAGGGATTGCACATACACAGAATAATGTATAGTATAATGCAATGTAAGTTGCTTTAGATAAAACTGTCTGCCAAAATGCGTAAATGTGTATATGATGCATTTTGTGTATGTGTGTGGATCTCAGTGATTCACTGATGTGTTGCGACAGGGCTGTGCTGTGTGTGTGAGGCAGATACTGTAGTTTGTGCCCCCGGGTGATGGAAATGACAGTAAGCAGGGCTGGAGTATTTTTAGGGCTGGTGCTCAGGCAGCAGATACCCACCTCAGGTCAAAATAATCTGTGTTTAATCTCCAGGCTGTGAGGTCACAACTTTAGTGTGAATTATGGCCAGTTATTATCTTTTATTTCTGACCACTGGATTGCGATCAAGGGAAATGTACTCATGTGAATTACATTACGCTTTGTTCCCTGGCTTGCATCACAGGACCGTACTTGTGAGCGTACTTGCATTTTCTTCTGTTCTATAATCTACAATCTGGCATGGAGCATAAATCAATTGCATAGAATGAAAGTACAGCAGATAGATTATGGTGAACCTGATATCTTGGCCGCACAACTTACACTGTTTGATAGTAGATCGTTAATTATTCTGTAACGTAAAGCCATATGGTTTGTCTTAATAGAGATGGAGAATGCATCCTTCTGAATGTGTGTAATCCTGTTGTTTTAGCTGCACAGGAAGAGAGCCAGTGATTTCAGCAGCTGTGACAGGAAGCTGTGTGTGCATGTGTGTTTGTGTGGGTTTACTTAACCATATATTGAAGACAAATGTGTACCAAAAGTCAGCAAAACCTGACAAAACCTCCTTTTGGGCACAAAAACACAATGTAAAAACGCTATAAAAATATAGTAAACAATGTTTTTTTTTAAAAATGAGAATGTTACCATTGAGATAGATAAGTAAATTGTGTGTGTGTGTGCGTGTGTGTGCGCGCGCACTAGTACATGTTGTGTGTGTGGTCACAGCATAGTGTTTAACTGAGATTGGTTTAGCAGGATGTAGCTACCTTGTAGTGTCCCTCAGGGCTTTAAGAGGAAAACGCCTTGTTCCTTTGGGCAGAAACATACCCAGTCAATGTGTGTGTGTGTTTAGGAGAACAATACTTGTGCGATGTGTTAAATTAGCTTAAGGTTGTGTCTTTGTGTCTTAGTTGTAACTCTATATGTTTAGATTATCGTCAGACTAAAGTAGTCAACATGATTGACCCTGTTTATTTTCTTAACAGATGTTCTTGAAAGTATTGTACACTTTAAAAACAGGTGCTTCACAATGCCATAGAAGAACCGTTTTTGGGTGTATGGTTCCATAAAGAACCTTTAATATCTGCAGAACCTTTTAGTTTATATATTTATATATATATATATACACACACAAACACACACACATATACATATATAATGTATGTATGTATATATATCATATTGTTTTTATATATATTGGTCATTTCTGTGTTAAAGCAGAAGGACACTACAGATCAAGCTGATGGTTTCAGTCTGAACCTGTATTGCTGTAAACAACTCACGCCAGGAGTCAACACTGGATCCATTCAGAGTGTGAGATGGTACCACTGTACATACAGTTTCCACTCATCTCCCATCTCAATGGCCCATTCACCAGCCATCTGACCGACCCTACAGAGGTGATGGCACTCAAAATTTAAAACAAACATTTCGCACAAACGTTGCTTTTAGAAAAGTCCTCCAGACAGAGTGTTTGGTGCTCCAGTTCCCGGCGTGTTTGTTTTCTTCCAGCAGAATACCGTTTCTGTGACTCTTGTCAATACTGAAAGGGTTTCTTTAATTTATATACGTTGATCCTGGTAATACTGAGTTAGATCAGGGCAAATAAACCACCTGGATTTCAGCCTGCTTTTGAAACGCTCATATAACTGAAATCTTTGTGCAGAGTTTCTTGTCAAGTGGCTGAAGCCCATCATGCTGAAGGACAGCAGTGATTTCAAAAGCCACACTGTGTGTCCAGGTAGTGCTGGTGGGCTTGCTGGAGCTAAAAAGCTCCAGATGTACTGCGGGACAGGAAGTGACATACAAACAATCGTGAGGAAATTTGCGCCACTTTCGCAAGCAGTGTTTCAAATGTTTTCAAAGACATGCGTGTAGTTCATTAACCTCCCACTGTCCCCTTTAACCAGGTGCACTGAAATAGCTCTGTAATTTTTTTTTTTATCACCAAAATTGTGGTTTTTCTGTGTTTTTTAAAGTTTAAAAATTACTTTTTAAGTAATTGACATTATTTTAGAGCAAATGTGTGTGTTTTGAATAAAGTTTACTTTAGAATGTGCTTTATTTACCTCAGAAAAAAACATTATTTGCCTGGTGCAGTTAATGCTGCCAATGGACAATACGTGGCAAACCGATGTTTGTTCATTTTTAAATAAAAACGGTTCGAGATTGCAGCTTTAAAACACATCATGTATCTCTCGGCTAGGACTGACGTCAGATTCGGTGTGAGAGGGCTTTTCATTCCTGATGCGTCTCCAGTCTGCAGCTCTTAAAAGCTTTATGTGACAGTCAGCAGTGTGGGTCTTTCAGAAGGGTGGGTGGCTCTGGTTTCCTGTCACAGACACATCAGAGCAGACTAAGAGCTCCTGCCTGTTGGGACTCGCTTAAATGTGCCCAGAAGCTCCACCGTTTCAGTGCCAAACAATCATATTCTCCTTTAACTTCAGAGTAAAACACATGTTAGTGGTGTTCAGACCTCATGCAGATATTCGGTGACTGGCTTGTTTTTTTTTTTACTGTTTCAATTTAATCAGTAAAGATCCTTTAACTCTTCTTGTTTTATCTGTTAAATCTTTATTTATGTGGTTATAGAAGTATAGATGTATTATTTATATGTTCTACATATTTTATCATTTTTCTGTTTTTATTTTCTTTATATGTAAAAAGCTGCTTTGAAACGATGCAACATTGTAAAGAAATGCGCATTATAAATAAATTTGAGGAGAAAATTGAACGCATCAAACATATGCTAATCTTACCACTTACCGGGCATGGTGATCCAGCTTTTTTTTTCATCTGAAACAAACTTAAAATATATTTCTTTCTCTGATTTGAAGAGTAAGAGAAAAACTCTTCTGCAGTCACATCACGCTGGAAGTATCTGTTACCTGAGTGGATGGATGGACAGGTTTTTAGTCTGCTAGATGATGTGAGTGTGACTGTTGCAGAAGTCTCATGTCCAGGTGGAGAAATCTCTTCAGCAGTATCTGTGAAACTACAGCAGGTGTTGTGGGTGATGGACGTTCTGAAATCTGCTAGGGTCTCACTTTCTCTGGTCATTTATTTGACTTCTGTTCAGATTTATTTCTGTTTGTCTGATATTTGTGTTTTGTACATAATAGTAGATATTGTCTGATGCTAATCGACACTGTTTTTACAGCTACAGTGTAAACACACATATGTCTTGTGTTACAAATGTATTCTGCTCTTCTGGTATTATATGCTTATTTTGTGGACGTACAGTACATGAGGGTACAGGTTATAGAGATTCAGATTAACTGTGTGTTTTATGTATGTCAACCTTTGTTATCTACAGTCAGAGATTCTTCTGCTAAGAGCAGAGAGTGGGCTTTAGAAGTCCCCTCTTATCCAATCAGATCGCTCCCTCTCAAGTGTTTGCGTGTGATTGGTGGTAAGTGTGTTTGCTAACATGCTCTAGTTTTTCACTAGCTGTAGTGGTGAAACTCCTTCTGCTGCTTTTTCTGGCTGCTGGTTTCTTTTCACAATGGAAGGAAATTACCTCATAGTTTATTACTGGCTTCAACTGGACAGCACAGCTTTACACACACACACACACACACACACACACACACATATATACACACACTAACCCTGATTTTGACATTAATTCAGACATGCCATTGGTCCAGACCTTTAATTCACTTTTGTAAATGTTTTGTTCAACCTCACTGACAAGTCATTTGTGTTTGAATTGATTGTTATGAATTGTATTGATTACGTGTATATAAATAATTACTAATTGGACATTTTGTAAATGTTTATTCACATACAGCATCAAAGCTCATGTTTACAAAGTCTGTGTAAAGTGTTTCAGTAAAGACGGTTCCAGTAAAGACGGTTCCAGTAAAGACGGTTTTATTAAAGACTAATGCATAAGAAATGTTTAGGTAATGTTTAGTCATTTGTGTAAGGGTCACAGGTAGAGTGATTTCAGAAATCTACAATTAACAATATAGTGCTGTACAGTACAGTACAGTAAAGTGCCCAAGCTCAACAGCAGCATATGTGTGTATGTCTTAGTTTATGATTTTATAGACACACCATCCATCAGCTCCTGTCTGTGTGTAATTACCCTCTCCTCAATCTCTCTGGGCTGAAGTTGCTTCCAGGGTCAAACTTTTGAACCGTGACCTCATATCCAGCGCACTCCCAGCTCATATTCTACCCTGAGGTTGAGGGGGGTGGGGGTGTAATGGCTGGTAATTAGGTTACATGATTGTCAAATGTGAGTCACAGACAGAGAGATAAAACATTCAGCTGAATGCTGAAGACAGACAGCAGCAAACAATGTCAGAAGAAATGTGACTTTCTTGTGGTGAAAAAGCTTCAGTGTAGAGCTGAAGGCTAATTTATTAAAAGCATGACATGCTACTTTCGTTCACTGTAGCCAAAGCGACTTACAGGGCATTCAAGCTAAATACTTGATAAGAATATGTGTTACCTGGGAATCGAACCCACAACGTATGCGCTGCTAACGCAATGCTTTACCAATTGAGCTACAAGAACATGTTCATCTCCTGTGAGTCACAGCTTCTGTAAATACTGCACCGATACAGTAATTATAGCCTCTTATAAAGCAGCTGGCAAGAGTGTTTTATAGCGCATGTGTATGAAAACATGTCCTTTTATCTGGGCTCTCTTTAAATAGTCTGTATTCTACTTTGGTCTCTCCACATAATGTTACTCAGTGTTTCTTGTTATTGAGTTCTACTTGTAGTCACACTTGAGTTCGCACCAGATCTGCATGATTCATGCTTGATTTCGGCAGGATGGTACTCTGAACTCCCTTGATCTGCCTGCATGTGTTTGGCTGTGTGTATGTCTGCCCAGATAAAGGGTTAAATTATTAATACCCCTGCCACTAGTGGGCACCGAAGACTCGCTGGCAGGGGCACACTGCAGGAGTTTAAATCTCGCTAGCATAATGCTGACTTGCCAAAAAGAGAGAACTCTCTTTCTCGAATGCATCTCTAGTCATCTGCCTTGAAGGAGGAAGTCAGTGTCAGTGAGGTTAGGAGAATGAAAGGATTTGTATTTGTGTGTGTGTGCCAGTTAAGCAGCTTTATGGCAGGAATTTGCAGTTCGTCGCAGGTTGGGTGAATGGAATTTTAAGCTCTTTCGACGCGCCACTCGTACGACCTCGAGTATGAGAATCAGTGTTGTCTGTCTCACAAGACCAGGGCCAAACAGAGCAGATGAATGTGTGTGTGTGTTTGGGAGTCAGTGAGAGAATCACTCACAGGGACATGAGGAGAGAAGCGCGACTAAAGTGATGGTTTAAAACCTCTGGAGCAGAAATGCAGACAGAATATTTAATTTTAGAAATGTTAAGTTTAGAAATGGTGTAGCAAAATTATTTGTACACATATATTTCAGTTTTCAGTGTGTGTTGTTATATTAATGCTTGTAAATAAAAGACAACAAGGAAAAATGATGTTATAAGTTATATGCGTGTCCCTATAGCAGTGTGAGCAACACACACGTTGTGGGTTCGATTCCCAGGCAACGCATATATCGATCAAACGTATAGCTTAAATGCACCGTAACTCACTTTGAATAAAAAATTCAAAAATTGTAAAAATTCTGCCAAATGCATAAAAGTTAATATACATATTTATTATTAATTTCCCATGCATTGTGTTTGCTTTATACATTCCATAAATACTAAGATATCTAATCAGTATCATATAGATGTAAAGTTTTTAAGCTGTATTGCCCACCTCTAACTTGGGGTGATTTAACTGTGTCGTGATGTTTATAATCCTTGGACGATGACCTTTAACCTTCTGAAGTGGTCAGTTGTCGGTGTGAATGCCGTGTACAGTGCAGGGCATACGTAAGGTTTAATTTGTGTCTCTGTAATGTAATTTATTAATAAAGTGTGTTGTCCACTGAGAGTCCCGTGAATAAATAATGAAATCTGAGATCTGCAGCGTTATATCGACGATGAGACGAGAAAGATTATATTCAGGAAATGGTCTGTACCTCATAGCTGTCTGGGGGTCTTTTGTTCATTAGGAGCTGGACAGAAGTGGCTGGCCACTGTTGATGACATGTTCTTAAAACAACAGTTTCTGCTTTATGTGAACACACGTGTCCATCTGTTCAGTTCACAGATTTGCCTAATGGATCAGATAGAAGTTAATGATAGTGTGTGTGTGTGTAACTGTTTCATGTGTAGCTTCAGTCTACTGTCTTTGAGAGTGGAGGGGGCGGAGTTGATGATCTCACCGTCACTGACGGTTACCACAGTCGCCACACACACATTGAGCGAGTAATGGCGACTCTCTGATGCTTTTGTTGGTGACGTGTGTGTGTGTGTGTGTGTGTGTGTTCCTCTCTCTTTCTCTCTCTCTCTCTGTCTTTCTGCCTTTCTCCCCCTCCCCCTCTCCGTCTCTCTTCTCATCTTCTCTCCCTTGAGCACCGAGCGAGAGACAAAGACCCCCCCCACCCCCTCTTTGGAGGCCGTCCGTTCCGCGCGCACACACTCGCGCACTCATCGCGGGAGCACTTCTGTGCATGCAGGATTTGGTTTCTCTGGCTGTACTATGAGTAAATGTTAACTGGCGTGTGTGTGTGCGTGTGTGTACAGAGGTGTATTTTACTGGGACTGGAAAACGCTCGTGCTGGACTTTTTGTCTTTAATGGAAGGGCTATACCATGGTAAGTGTTTTTCCTGCTGCTCAGAGTGGCCACATCATTTTTGAGCGCGTCCTTTCTCCTGACTGTATGTGTGTGTGTGTGTGTGTGTGTGTGTGTTGGAAGAGAGAGAGGTTTTCATTTTTACAGATTAAAATAAGCTCTGATGGAGTCATATATTGTTTTTATGTACTTATTCAGATTGCACAATGCATATTCATACTGTAAGAACTCTTTGAGGAAAGTTTGTTCTGTTTAAGGCAACACAATCTTTATTTTTAAGTCATTTTAATAAACGTTTATTTTGTCAGTGTTACAGCTGAATGCTGATAGTAATTAAATCCATTAGATTGATTTATTGTGTGATATTTTATTATATTTCTGTCATATAAAAGTATTTACTGTTTAAATAGTGAAATAAACAGACTGTTAATAAAATAGACTGTCAATAATAGTCTGATCAAAGCATTACTGATGCTGTTAACATGTTAACACAGATGTATGTTACATCCATAAACGTCTGTCAGTCATAGAAACATGACATCATCATGTTTAACACACACCTGAGTGGTGACATCATTCTGTTGACATTAAGTGACATCATTTTGTCACTAATGAAATAATGAGGCGGAATCTTCTTTCAGTGCTGTGGTGATTGTAATGGAAGTTTAGCAACTGTAACAGTACCGTAAGCAAAATGTAGGTCAAACTTTAATACAAGTTGATCCAAGTGTGTATGTATTTATGATAATGAATGAAACTAATGTATGCTAATGCTGTAGAGTTGTTGATTAAGGTCACATGTATGTGTGTGTGTGTGTCGTTATTATTTCTGTACATCTGTTGTTTTCATGTGTTTGTACATGTGTTGAACTTCATGACCCTGATGTTTGGATTACTTATGAATGATCGCTTTCCTGCGCTTGGACTCTTGCCCTGAGTGTGTGTGCATGCAAATGTGTGTGTGAACTGATGCAAGAATGTTAGTGTGTGTGTGTTTGATGCATACTTGAGTTGTGTGTTTTGTGTGTGTGTATGGGGTTACAAATGCTGGCCTGATTGTGTTTGGCAGGTGTCGTGAGCCTGTAGGGCAGTGTGTGTATATCAGTGTGTGTGTGTGTGTGTGTGTGTGGTGTTTTTGCCCCAGGGTCTTGAATGTGGTGTGTGCCTCTTAATCACAGTGTGATGTGAGGAGGAAAGAGGTATGTTTTTGTGTGCGCGTGTGTGTCTGAATTCTCTCCTATTCCCTCCATTAACTGTTCCCTATACAGTGGACGACATACATATCCCATATGCATTATGGGATTGAATGAGTGCACTCTGTTCTCCACTACGGTTTTAGGTACCGCTAGGAAATGGCTGACACATACAGTTGTGGTGATTTTGGACACAGCCTGTGTGTGTTCAAACGTTCTCAGTAGTCTGGGACGCAGTGTTTTATGTCTTGTGCTTTGTCTTACTCACATTTAAAACCAAAAAACATGTCACAAAAAGTTTGTTAGGTTTGAATTTAAACAACAGACATAGCGTTCAAAATAAAGACAAAGGTACTGAAACACTTTGTAGCTGTCAAACTCTCTCTCTCTCCCTCTCTCCTTCTCTCTCTCTGTGTCTCTGTTTGATCTTCTGTTCTGTCATCATCTCTCTGTTACTGAGGACTATGGGTAATGGGAAACATCTCTGTTGTTAAGGAGCATCTCTGCTAGCAGGGCTCTTGAGAGCAGAGCTGTTTTGATGTTTGATTCCTCAGAGTACTTCGAAAACATCATTCCGGATATTGTGCCTTCTAGACTCAGAAGAAATCATTCTGAAGAATCACAATGCAGGTCTGAGATTTCAGCCTGCATCTGTTAATGAAGGACGACTCCAGACAGAATTGAGGACAGAGATCTGGAGATCTGCTTTCTCTGTCATACTGTCCATAAGATTTATTGAGCAGCCCTGGCAAATTCACGGTACAGTGAATCGAATGTCAATCAGGATCTGTGTTGTCATGTGTATTGTGATGGAACCAATATATGACTGAGCAGTTCTGTGTGTTGGCTTTGGTTCTGTGTCAGTGAAGTTCCTCAGAGCCGCCTAAACTTAGCTTTTGATTTATAGTTGTTGTGGACTGTAGTTGCTAAATATAATATAAGTTATCCAAAGGCTGTGTGTTACTGTTATTTATGTCTCGTTTCTTTAACGAGGTTTGGGATTTTTCTGTCACCAGAACGTTTGCAGAAATCACTTTTATGTTGAGTTAACAAAACAAAATATTTTAGTGATTCCGTTTGGTACCTTTGCAAGAACCTTTGCTGGAAATCTCTTTGCTAGAAGGTTTTTTCCAGAATGTAGTTTTTACCTCATAAATTTGTTAGTGTTGCTTCTGAGCTGCCGCTTCAGGCCCGCTGTGGAAATCAGGAAATCGAACATGTAGCTCTGATTCATCTCTAGCTTTTTCCCAGAGATCTTTGGGTTTGCGTTCTGCATGAGACAAGACGAGGCCGCACGCATGCAGGATATAAGGAGAGCAGCAGGAGAAGACCAGAGCGGGTTCTGCTGTCTTTGCTGACATTACTCAATTCTTCTGCCTGTACTAACTCACAGTCCGTTTTCTCTCCATCATTCTGTCATTCGGTAATTACAGCTGTGCTTGCACTCTCAGGAAACAAAGCTACCTTCTGTCTGTTCAAACAGAACCTCTTGCTGTGGTTTGAAGGCAGTGAAATCACAGCTGTGGAGGTTTCGATAGGTTAACACACAGATGGGTGATTCTCACTGTATTCTTGAGGGTAAATTTCAGTAACATTGAGATTCTCTGATGAGTTGAGAGCTGCAGTGTGAGACACGGCCAGATCTGACACTACACACTCAGAACAGCTCAGCCATATCAGGTGATCATGTCAAGTGTGTTGGGCTGCTGAGGTCACCGAGTGCAGGGGTTTATGGGTCATCAGTCTTCCCCCGAAGTTCCTGTTCCGCAAGCGTGAAATTCTGCTGCTTTTTGTGTGTTGATTCACGGAGATGATTCACAAAAAAATGTTTTTACAGTAAAAATGGATGTTTACAAGTCCAAAAGGAGGAACGTAAGTTATGAAAGCACCATTAAGCTCGTCTGTATGACCCGTGCGCTGTAAATCACGTTATGAAGCGGTAGGATAACTGTGTGTGTGGAAAAGACCCAAATTTACACACGCTGTAAAACTGAGAAAAGTCTTTCAAAGCACCTTTAAGGTGAATACACTGAATACACCTCTCTGCTGTTCTGCGTTTTTTGTGCATAGCCAAAGTGTCGGTCAGTCACGCAAGCATTTGCCAGCTTTTAATAAGTGTTCTGATTTCACAGCTTCACTGCCTCTATTCACAAATAACCAGTCATGCTCAAATGCAGTATGTCTCACACACCAGAGACAGAAGATGTAAAGCCGACCGCTGATAGCTGATGAGCAGGTGTTTGGGTCCCCGTCCAACAGACTCCGCCCACTGTGGGGCCAAAATGGAGTCTTGTGTGACTCCTTGGTGTGTTGAGTTGACCTTTGTCGTCCCACTCAACCCTTAGCATGTGACATATGGAGTCAAAATCATCAAGACTGGTGCGAAGGGAGAGGTGCGAACAAGCTATTATGATAGCAGCTCCTGACGGTCAGGCTTTCCTAACTATGAAAGAACCCACAGGATAGAAAAATCATAGATGAGATCTTTTTAATATCTCAGATGTTTCTCCTAGACAGCGAGATTAAATGGAGAGCAAATGGAAACGACTCAACAATGTCTCAACATGAGCTCAGATTTGCCAGATCTGCAATGAAAAGTCTTTGAGCCTTTAATCCTTTAATCTCTGGACACGTACCAATAGAAAGTCTATATAATTCATAATATAATTAATAATATTGATTATTGGCAGCATCTGAAAGTGAAGTGCATAACTAAAGCTGAAAGTGAATTCCCAGCCAACAATTTTAGGTTGTAAGAATGTTTCCCTAATGTTTCCATTAAGTAACAAGATCATTAA
>JAZGTI010016831.1:0-12546 GCA_036877585.1 Botia kubotai
AAAGTCATGTGCCTCTGGTCTCACTCATGAGGACTGACACACTGCAGTGTGTGTGGCACACGAGCAAGAGCAGCACCACACAAACATCATGGAACCGAATGACAAGTTCGTAAAGTAAAACCGAATGTCAAGCATTACCGTATGACAGCTGCAGACAGACAGTAAGGAGAAAGACAAGCCTCCATGCCGCTCTCATCTCGTCCACTTAATGTCAGATGATATTCCACTCCAGCGCTCTGTAAGAATTTCAGCACAAAAAAATGAAAACCTATTCCCCAGTGTACTCGCAAAGTTCTGTTTAAAAAACAGGTATAAGAAAACTAAAATCCGTGCACAAGCAGATCATCTTTCTGCAACTGATTGAGCACTCGAAACTTCAAGAAAATACAAGCCACAAAAAGTCATTTAGTGTCCAAACCTCAAGCAAAAGTGAAAAGTCCCTCAGAATACATTAGAAAACCATTCTAACTGTTTTCACAATTGCATTCTGTCTTTCCTCTCTCTGTCTCTCTCTCTGTTTTGCTCTTTCACTGTCATTCTCTATCTCTCTTGCCCCTCCACCTTCCAATCTCTGCCTATTACGCTGAGTAGATGTTTTGTGCTGGAGGCTGTGCCTTATACGTGAGGAGAGAGAGACAGAGAGAGAAAGAGAGAGAGAGAGATAGAGAGAAATATATTGATTTAAGGATAAAACCCTTAAAATAACATGGCCAAACACTTTATTTTAGACTTGCTGTTTGCACACTTCATATTTACCTGAAGGTAAGTTGTGTTAAGGCGACTGTGAGTTTTAAATGCTTGATTTTCCATACACAAAATGTTCATGTTGTGATAAAGAGAAAAAGCAAATGAGACACCAGAGAGAGAGGGAGGGAGGGAGAAAGAGAGAGACAGAGAGAGGGGGACATGCAAAGACAGAGAGAGATTGAAATATGTCTGAAAGTGATCTAACGGTGCAGATACCAGCCGTGGAAGCCAAAATTGGGATGCACTCTGCCTATTAATTACAGGGAGAGAGATACAACCCCAGTCTACCGTATGTCCCTGCCAGAATGTACCTATGCTGTTAAATTACTTAATTTATATAAATGTATAGTGTTTCTCTGTGCTGTAGAGGCTGTTATGTATGCCAAGCATTGTACTGCAGGCCAAAACAATCTTTTATGTTGTATAATGAGACATGCATGTCTTCAGGTGTAATATCAAGATTTGCTATCGGGTAATGATTAGCATTTTAAAAGAGAGTAAATAAAATATTTATCCATGCATTTTCCAATCCGGCACACACCTGCAATCCAGACAGAGATTAGTCATCTGTCTGGACAGGCAATGAATCAGGATGATCCAAGATTTCCTTTATGAATAATTCAGATTTCAAATGTACTACATATGTAGTGAGAACACACTATTTATTTTCATCACACATGTAACCTGTTGTTGGTATACTGTGTGTACTGTAAAATGGTTTTACCTCACAGCTGATAGTTGCTTGTTTTGAACTGAGGCCATAAGATAAACTTGTCTTTTTGTTTCCCTACATACATTAACTATTGGACACAAACCAGCTGCGAAAAGGCATTTTATGTATGCGAACGATAACGAGTTATTAACATTCATAATTTGTTTCAGCAGGTGCTCCACAGAGAACATTGTCCTCCGTGCAAATGAAATCAACCTTGAATCTCAATATTTAGACTTTCATTAAGGTGCTGAGAAAGGAGTCCTGACCGAGGCATTTCTCTCCATCTATCTCTTCTCATCTGTTTCTCTCTTCCTCTCATTCACACACACACACACACACACACACACACTGGCACACGCTCAAACTCAGACATTCCGGATCAATATCATCCAATTGAATCTCTCATTTCCACACCCTGAATGTTTATTATAATGCAACCGCATATAATATCAATGTCAGTTTTGATCAATAGACGGATATAATGTTAAATAAGCGAGAGTGATTCAGTGGTGCTTTAATAGACAGAAATATGAGTTTCATATACTTGCGTCACATAAAATGTCATTTACGCATTTAGCAAGGTACAGCTACACACAGAACACAACACAATCCCAGAATGCCATGTTCACCTTGAACTAACTGCTCTACAACTAACTGGTAATCAATATTTCACAGGTATTGGTTCTGAATCTAGTATTATCTAGTCTTAGACTTATTGTTGTTTCTGAAGATCACGAAACCTGTTCGGATGACTAACCCAGTATAATTTGTCTCGGTTTTCACTGTCATGGATCCAGAATTACAAACGCGCAACACAGCTGAACCCATATATGACCTGACTCACCAACAGTGTTCCATACTGTCAGAAAATGTTGATATTGTGATCATATGCGCATGTACATGTTCACGAGTGAGATAAAGGAGTGAGAGAGATAAAACAAGGGAGAGATTCTATCAGTGGGGGTCTAAAAGTATAACTTACCCAACAAAGAGCTGAAAGACTCAAGTGTGAAAGGTTATTTTAACTACACAAATTCATTTGTTCCAAATCGATTTTCTTGGAAAACAGTCACTCTGTTCTTGCCGGTACGGAAATGAGATTTTCTCTTGTTGAAACAACGTCTCTCCCCTTTTCTCCTCATATTTGCTTTTGCCGTGTGGGATTAACACCAAACAAATTGATTTTTAAACACACCTCTCCCTGAAGCTTAAACCTTAAAGCACACAAAAATGCGACAAAGACAGTGAGGTAGATATCTATTAATCTATATGATAACACAGCTGCCAGTCAAATACTGGTGGAAGGATTTTCGTTTTATATAAACTGCCCGTACAACCTAAAGCACCCAATACACCAATGAGTAATTGTTTAAGGATGTCTTTTATTCTAATAGATAGATGATACAATAAGCTTTAAGGACTAGGTTTGCATTATTCAATTTGATTTGAATAATCTGTATACTGTTATTTAAATTGCCATTGAATCATGACACTGTATACATGTAAAGTGTCTTTGGGGTTCGATAGATATTCATAGATTTGATTTACACACTATAATGAAATTTAAATCAATGTAAAAGCCTACTTTAATTTCTCTCTCTCTCTCTCTCTCTCTCTCTCTCACTGTCTGTCTGTCTGTGACCACCTGCTGCTATATTGATGAGGTTGCTGGTAAAGGTTCCTTTGGGACGTTTATGGAAATAAGAGATAATTTCTGGACTACATCATTTAAGACTTTTACATCTTGAGCTCCTCCTCCTTCAGTTACAAACCCTGACAGAAGTGAAATGTCGTATTCTGAGGCTGCTGCTGCTGGTAATGGTCAGTAAACTATGCAGTGTGGAGTTTGGATGTTCTCCAGACCTTGGCAAATGTCATTAACGGCATGAGCCGTTCTGAATGCTCAGACAAACACAATTATGGGTTTTGGGATATTCATTCAGATGGTGACTATTGATAAACTCTGATATGTAATTGTTTTAGATATCCACAGAGTTTTCTGTCGGGCCCTATTTGTGTTGCCAGTACAAAAATGGATTTTCACAGTGGGTGGGATGATGTCACTGCGAACAAACCAATCACTGCGGAGTTGAGACAAACTGTTCTGGGCCACACATTGCTGTTCAGAACCAACAAACATGACTTAACCATAGACTGCGAACGAAGGTTACATTTATTTAATTCTTCTGTCAAACTAACAGAAGGTAAATTTAAAGATGAAGAGTGTAGTTTCTGAGCCACTAGTGTCACAAAATGTAATTGGCCAAAATAATTCTAAAACAATTAGTACATAGTCCTATCTCCGATTGGTCAGACAAAAAGACAGACCTGTCTCAAATTCATGTTATTAATTAAACTAATGTTGCTGTTTTGAGCTAGTCCAGATGCTCAAACTAAAAAGCAATGCAGTGTTTTTGATTTTTTAGGGGATTCATGTGGTTCACGGAGGCCAGGATCATCATTATTAACAGTAATATTAGTAATTTTATGGACAAATTGGGATGCAATTTGCAATGGAAATTTAAGCAATTATGAAAATTATTTTGGGTACACATTATTTATTCCCTCTTTGAAGGGTTCTGAGGGCCAAACAGCAGGGTCCTGTCACATTCACCTGCACTCATTACCATTGGCTCTGTTCTGCCTCTACGAAATTCCAAGTATATTTACATGTATTTTAGATAATAATAAAATATGTTTAGCAAATTAAACTAAAAGGAGAGCAGATCTCCATCCAAGTCTCCATCTCTAACCAGCTGACACAAGTTTTTGCAACCCTCACGAAATCGTACATGCTATCGGTCGCTGGTTTTCTCTGCATTGCATGTATCTTATATGATTATCAACATCCTTTCATTATAATAAGCTTTATGTTTTTTGGTCCTTTTAAATCCCATTGGGTTTTTCTTATGACCTCTGTCGCCTCTGTGGGGTGAGCGAATTCAATATATCTCGCCAGACTCCAGTCAGCAAATACCACAGCTCTCATGTAACGCTATCCAATAGGGGTGCAATGACCCGGCAAGGGCGTTAAGTAACAGAGAGAGAGCAACATAGAAGTAGACATTAAGAGAGAGCGCAAGAAAATGAGTATGTATGCAAAGACAGAGAAGGATGGAGAGTAATAGGGAAAGATGAGTGAAAGATGATTTGTAAGACGTTTGGTCTGAGAAGGGCGTCCAGTGACTATTTGGAAAGCGGGCCGTGTTTTCTACAGGTGCTAATAAACGCAGGAACAGTGTCTTTGCCCTTGTGGTTTTTACAGTGGTGAAAGATTTCTCCAAGTTGCTTTCTTCACTCTAATAAGAGACAGAAATAGATGTGGATAAGGCCTGGTCACCCACTGATCAAATGTATGAGATGTTTTTAACAAAAGCAATATCTAGAGGAATAAATCTATTCAAAAACACACTTGCACACACGCACACACACACACACACACACACACACACACTGAGGCTATCTCTGTTGCTTTTATATGTTTCATGTTTTTTAAATGAATTGGCTTTCTGTCACATCCAATGAAATGATCAGATTCAATGTTGCTGTATTGCTGGTCATGTATAGGTTTTTACACAATGCTATATAATGAAACCTGAAGTCAGACTGTTTTCCTTTACTTTTCCTTCCTTCCTCCCTCCCTGTCCTCTTCCTTCCTTTTCATTCCTTTTCATTTCCTTCCTTTTCTCTCTTTTCCTTTCTTTATCCCTTCCCTGGTGAGTTGAGGGCTGTGATTTAACAAACGCATTTTGTTTTGCGTATATCGGTTATCCCCTCCTTTCTCATCTTACAAAATCATGTTTAAATTTGATCCTAAAAGGACAAATATAAAGACCACCTCACTTCCCGCCCAACCCAACAGAGTTTAATCATCCAGCGCTGATGAAACTACATACATCTGCTGGGCCCTTAAATCTGATCACTGAATTCTGTCAATGTGATATTTGACAATTACATAGACTGACTTTGCCCTCTAGTGGTTCTTGACTCTCTTACATTATTGTAATGGGTTATATGGTTCGCAACATCTATAATGTGACGCTATTAATACATGATTAAGTTTAAATGCTTGTCTTTTAGCCTTTGCTTTTGGTTCAGGGGTCAGAATTTAGGGGTCAGAACTCCTGAAACTGTGTTTAGATTTAACTGCTTTAACTGTTTGTTTAAGCTGTGTCTAGTTTTTTTCAATCATGACAGAGCTTTGAGGTTAAACCTGGGTTTGTTTAAAACCAGGTCTATAGCTATTAGGCTACCATAACACTTAATTGACAGATTGTCTTAACTAATACCAACAGATTAAGTCAACGGATCGAGTATGAAGATGACATTATTCAAATATCCTTGTTTTTACTTCAAGATGATATTGTCTTAGAAAATCACAACGCTGTCATTTTACTTTTGGAACAAGCTCATGATGTTTGTTTAACCCCAGTGAACCTGATCATAATGCATTGTAATATAACAGACACTCTGAGGCCTCATTAGATTATAAAAAATTCCATAACTGCCGTCATATTCATGGCTTCAGACAGGCTGAAAGCACCATTATGCTGAAGGTCAGCTGAGGTCTGCTGGGAACCTATGAAATCACAGACTACCAGAGCAGAGAGGGGGAAGAGGTGATCTGACCAATGAATTATGACAGAGAGAGGGTCCAACCTTTGCAGCACCAAAGTCTGGAGAAATGACCAACACCTGACACACAGTTTGACACACACACACACACACACACACACACACACTCAGCAGTCTTTTCTATTTGATTCAAAGAGTCTAATGTATCTCAATGTGAGCTCTCCTGCAGTGAGTCTCTTTGACCTGCCTGCAAAGACGTCTTCACTACATTACATACTAAAGAGCCATATCCAGACGTTCAGGTCATAGCATGCAAACAAGCGTGCAGACGTGGTCTCTCCTTTCTTGTTTTCCTCAGTATTTGTGTTGCAAATCTGTGTTGGACATCTGTGCCTCCCACATTTGTCTTTATGGATATCCCATTATTTTGTTCCACATCTTATTTTAAACCGCACAACGTTCGGTTTAAAAGCCAGAGGCACATCAAGCTATTGCATGCTAATGTTTTAAAATGACCTCACTTTCACAAGATTAAAGGTATCCACAGAATTGCTTTTTACTGTTTACTTTAGGCCAATTAGAGCCCTCTTACGGTAAGTACAACCTGCAGAGAGTGAAACAGGGTCACACTGTGAAGTCAGACATTGAACTGTTCGTATTCAAATCATATAGACTCGTCCCAGATTAGAACTTCCAGTATGTGTAATGTAGGGAATAATGGATCCAACCTGGTTTGTCCAGTTCTTTTAAAGCTCAGGTGACATTGACTTGCTGCAGTGCAGGGGGTAAAGACATCACAAACACAATTTGTTCCCATATCATGTGGACATAATGGTCTTTCCTGTACATGCTGTGTCCATGGATACACCTGTTGGTCTAGATGTGCAAACATTTGTTCATGCTATGTCAAGTTGTTCTGATTAGTGGTCATTAATAAATAATAATTTATTGTCTTTCTCATGGGATTTTTTTCCCGTGAGGATTATTATTAATTAATAAATAATACAAAAATTAAAAGAAAAAGCAAATGTATAACCACCCTTAGGTCAGTCTGCAGGAAATGTGGTCATACTTGCTGCTGATTTTTAAAACCTATAGAGCAGAGTTGTCATTATATTATTTTATTTACATATTTCTATATGGTTTATATATCTGTAAACGGTTTCTATCAAGACCCCTTTACAAACATTGGCTCTGAGGAATTCAGCTCCAGGTAATTCTCTGAGGGATTTTCTTATGCTATTAAATGGCAGTACTCTTGGTTTTAATGGGTGAATATGTGACCTTGTAAAAATGTTTACAGCTTTACAATAAGCCTGTCTGTCTGTTTCGGTTATTTAAACGACCGCTGTTTGACGACTTCAAAGAACAGTGGCTGTCTCTTCTTTTATAATGACGCGCTAATTGCAAAGTTACCTACAAGCTGTTTTTTATGCAAATCCCTTGTGTCACATCCTGCGGCGCACTTCTGACGCCAACAAAAATATATAAAACGTCGATTTAAACTTTTATTTTCAAAATTAAAAACACATTTGTTGTCTAAAGTGTCCTGTTTCTATACGGGAATTCGATCGCGTGGTTAAACTTCCCGTGCACGTCCCGTGCTTGTTAAGATTTGACACGCGCATCTGGTGTTTGTATCCCTTCATCACCGGTAGGATTGGGAATACCGGTTGCGACGCATACTGCAGTGCATAAAGTTGGAACTGAAAAGGAACTGATGTATTTATGTAATGTCACATTCAAAATCTGAGCATCGCGAAATATATAGAAGAAATTTTGCGCAAACCACGTTCTGACTGGATTGAAATGACGGATTGAAACGATGGATTTTAAAGAGTAAGGGCGCATCCAAGACTGGTATTTTAACACAGTACAGCACCTTAATTCCAACGAATTTACGTTTACTTTCCGTTATTTACGCTGACGGAGCGAAAGACTGTTAATAACGGAGACATTGATCATCAGTCAGGTGAGTAAAAACTTTTTACGATAAATGTGAAAATGAGTATTACTGATAATCGGGATGTATGTTTTAAACAAATCCAATTCCGCTTTTTATTTTACCTAATTAAATCAATCAATGTGTAATGTGTATGCTGTCATAGACACGTACAGAAATGGGCATGTGAGCAATATTGATTATGTGTGGTAATATGCAGCTTCTTTAGAGTTAAAGAAATGTGCGTTAAAATATCAAATGCATTTTAATTAAAGATTTTCCAATTTAACAATAAATATTATATGTTATTTATTACATTATATATATATAAGCTTTAAGATTACATTATTTTGTCTTTATTTATTTGTCTTAATTTATAATTTTTACGAAGTCTCTATCTCTCTCTCTGTCTCTCTCTCCCTCTCTCTCTCCACACACACACACACAGAGTGTATATGGTATATGGCACTTTTTGGTACTGTAAATAAGATTAGATTAGATTTGTATCATTAACATAAATAAACACATATGAAATGACCTGAACTAATGTTTTTGTTCATTTGCAGTGTAGCCTCAAAGGAATGACCATGCCTTATAATGGGTCAGCTAATGTTAAATGCCAGATGTCACATGATGCATGTAATGGTAACTGTACCAAAACAGAAGTGTCTGTGACCTCAACAGTCTTCTCCATGACGGTGGGCATCCTGTCCAACATTCTGGCCCTCTTCATATTAATCAAAGCCTACCGCAGATTCAAATTCAAGTCTAAAGCAGCATTCCTCTTCTTTGCTAGTGGACTGGTGGTGACTGACTTCTTGGGACATTTGATCAATGGTTCTCTGGCTCTCTATGTTTATGCCTCTCGCAAGGACTGGGAAAGATTTGACCCTCGCAAATCTCTGTGTGACTTTTTTGGAGTTTGTATGGCTTTTTTTGGCCTGACTCCCCTGCTGCTTGGAAGCGTAATGGCAGTGGAACGTTGCATTGGAGTGACCCGTCCTCTATTCCACACCACAGCGCTGGGGCACCATCACGTGAGGAGGATGCTGGGGGCGACCTGGCTCCTGGGTCTCCTGGTGGCTCTGCTTCCTATCCTGTTACAGCGACCGTACCAGGTGCAGCAATCCAGAAGCTGGTGCTTCTTTCGCCTACAGGGGCTCCGCGACTGGGTTGATGTGCTTCTTCCAGTATTGTTCTCTGTGCTGGGCTTGCTGGCTCTACTAGTCTCACTAGTCTGCAACACAGTTACTGGTCTCACTCTCCTGTGGTGCCGGGTACAACTTGACCGAGATGAACATCGACATAGCCGTAACACATCCCAACATTCTGAGATGGTCTGTCAGCTATTGGCAATCATGCTGGTTTCCTGTGTCTGCTGGGGCCCTATTTTGGTGAGAAAATCTAGTATATTTCTGACACTGTGAGGTAGATTCGCTTATAAAAAATTCTTTAAAACTGCTTTTGCATTTTACATTGTATGCATTTGGCAGACGCTTTTATCCAAAGCGGCTTACATTATATTTGGTATATATTACATTATACCGAAGCGACTGGCATTATACTATACATCGTTTCTGAGTTTGTGCAATCCCTGGGATCGAACCCATGACCTTGGCGTTGTTAACACCATGCTCTAACCACTGAGCCACAGGAAAGCTTTTGCCCTATCATATATCAATATTGGTTTTCCTAACCATTGTCATTATTTTTTTAAACAATATGTCGTTCCATTATCCATTATAGAACACGAAAAGGAGACATTGTGAAGAATTTGCTCACAGTTCTTTTCCAGAAAACAACAGTTTACATTGCGCAGCATTGCGTTGCATTGAATAACGTTGTATAATTTTAGTGTCAAATGATTAATGGACTGTACGGTTTGTTCCTCAGATAACCAGCATCATCTTAAGTCTAAAGGATTATGGTGAGGATCAGACATCATACACACAAATGTTGCTGGTTGTACGCATGGCAACATGGAACCAGATTCTGGATCCATGGGTCTACATCCTCCTTCGGAAAGCAGTGTTGAAGAGGCTTTTCCTGGTGGCATTGAGGCTTTGCAGTCCTCATCCAAAACTCGCATACCGGTGGCCCGGCAGCACTCGTGGGAGTTCCATGGAAACTAGTAGCTCGGTGATCAGCCGACCAGACTTCATTCGCCTGGATGGACCTTTCCTACCAGACACAGCCATCCAATCAGCTCACCTCCCCTGAGTCTTAATAAGGAATTTCAAACTGCAAGTCACGGATATGAGGTTATTACAGTAGAAATGACTGTTTCAGATATCCATGACATGTCCCTTGGAGAGAGAATTTGTGTTAATTTCAAAGTTCATAGGGAGGGCACTCACAGATTGATTCCCATTAGCAGAGGTGCCAAAAATGAAAAAAGTTTAAAATTAGAGACCAAAAGGAACTTAATGCATTTTGTCTTTTACTTACTAAAGTCTTAATCAGCCCAAGACATTTATAAAAATGAACAGCGGGAAGGCACAATAGGGCACAGCAGAGATTGGCTTATGTACTTAGTTGCATCAAACTAATGTGTTTTGAGGCTTTCAGATTCATTTATCTGGTTATCTAACTAATTTAGAGTTAGATACTTTACAAAATGGTCATAGTTAAATGTTATGTGTTGGTTCAATTGTATGTAATTTGTATGTAATTAGGCATAAAGCTGCTTATAGCTACTTGGATGTCCTGTGAAGTCATCTCAGCACATGTTGTGTTTAAGAATTGTTCATATCAGTTTATCAGCATGCTGCTGTTTTTTTCTCTTTCATTAACACTGCTGATACTGTGATTGATATTTATAATATTGTCCAAGGTGTTTTATATGGTAACTAGTCTGCGTATTAAAACACTGTCATCATGTCATTATGATGTATGTATTTGTATGTACTGCATCTGTGGATTACACAGAATGTAAACGGAAAACAAGTAATAAAATGTCTTTAAGATCAATAAAATCCAAATGATTTGAATGTTTTCGATTTATTTGTTCATCCTATACTAGTTCATGAGTATAATAGGCCGTGATAATTTAATTTTGTAAAATATTTAGTTAATATTCTGTTATATTTATACTTTCAATAGTTAAGCCCGAGCCGCTAGGTCGCAGCATCACTGTTTTGCGGTGTTAGAAAAACAAAACCAGTGACGTCTGTAGTCTAACCACTTCCGCCCTGTTCATTCAACGCGTGCTTTGCTGAGCTGCTGCGTGTTTATCAGGTCGGTAATGATCACCGTTACGGGTTTACTTTAAACATACCAGAACCACGATCACTACACTGTAAACGTCCTATCTGTTATATTCTGACAGTGTTGTGTATTTGTCGTAAAGTGATCGTGAGACATACACACTGTTATCTGGTCGCAGTGATGTGAGTTGATCCACGGCATCAATTTCACACTTACCCAGATTATGCACTGTCAGGATTTGTATTTATTCCTCCACCACTGCTTTGTGTAACCATTACACGTGATGATACGGCTGAGAGGGACAGAGACTGTTTGCGTTTTAAAACACCAGCATAGCAAGGCAGGAATTGAAGCAGTATTAAAAGCAGAATAGAGTACGACGTTACGGCAGCGTGCGATATTTCTGTAATCAGAGGGTTTGTTTATTTTTTTTAAACGATTCTTTTTTTTATATTACCATTTTCTGTGGTGCGATGAGTTATGAGCTCCTGGCAGACACAGATGTATTTCACGTTTGGCTCTCTCACTCTATAAACACTCTGAAAGAATCGTATTAAATAATAGATGCCTAGGTGTGTTTGGTTACAGTGCGAAGGTTTCTGTGTCCGTGCGATGTAGATAAGCATACTACATCGATGTGCACGTCATATTTATTAGTCATTTCTTCCAAACATTTGCGTTGTGTTTTTCAAACTTTCGAGAAAAAACTTGTAGGTCTACATTTCAGAAAAAAATTAAATGCTAAATTCCATGCCTGGGAAAAACCTTAAATTAAAACCCTAAAGGAAAGTTTACTCTCAGCATATCATTTGAATATTAAAAAAAATCATTATCAACTAATCATACATTAAAATGGTACGGCAATTCGATTTAGTAAGCTGAAGCAAAGGATCATAACACAATTTAATAATATAGCATTTCTTTATTTTTAAAGTCAGTATGAATCAAGAGAAGTTGGCTAAACTTCAGGCCCAGGTCCGAATAGGGGGCAAGGTAAGAAATTCTGTCAAATTTACTAAAAAAACAAATCTTACTACTACTTTATTTGTGATTACTAATATTTTGATTGTCATCAGTTTGACTTTTGAAAAGCAATCAGGTAGCCATGAACTGTTGAGAGTCTTCAAATGAAACTGATTTATTGTACTGTACTCATATATTGGTGGTGTTATTTTCCTGCTTTGACTCTGTTGCTTGTTTCCTGTAGGGCACAGCCCGCAGGAAGAAGAAGGTGGTGCACAGAACAGCCACAGCTGATGACAAGAAACTCCAGAGTTCCTTAAAGAAGCTTGCGGTCAATAACATAGCTGGCATTGAAGAGGTACATTAGCAGCTCTGTCGCTGCTCTGTCGCTGCTCTG
>JAZGTI010016832.1:0-12546 GCA_036877585.1 Botia kubotai
TTTTTTTACATTTAACCTATAGTATATTTAATGTTGAACACATTGTCAAGCATGTAGCTTCAGGTAAATCCACATACAAATGTCAAAATAAACAACACTATAATACACATTTTACTCTGCATAAGATGTTTTTTTCCACAGTGAACTAAGCAGTCATTTAGCAGACATATTTGGAATGGACTGCTGAAACCTAAATGCATAAGTGCACAACTCATTTCTTAAGGCCATTAAACAACGATTTTTAGTACATCATTTAATTAATTCAAAGTCATGTCAAATTGATGATGTTATACATCATTTAAGCAGGTGAGGCTATAACCCTTCATGTCTACATATTGGCGATTGGTTAAAACAAACCGAGACTTTCCAGTGCTTACTAATGTGGGGGATACGGCATGACGTCATGTTCTGTGGGTTGATACAACATGTCGTCACGTTCTATGGGTTGATCCGGCATAACATCTTATGTGATAGAGAGAGAGCTTGATAGGTGAGGCCGCGCATGCGCAGCAGCAATTAAGCCTGAGAACAGATCCAGTGCAGCATTCCCATTTCCAAACGCACAGGAGCGCCGCTTTTTACATCGCGCTACCCATAGACATTTAAACCGGTGGGAACACGCTGTTAAAGAATAAGCACCCAAACATGTCTGTGGGTAATGACTTTGGAAACCCTTTAAGGAAATTCAAACTCGTTTTTCTTGGAGAGCAAAGCGGTAAGTGTCACTATGGAATTTCCTAGTTAAGTTTTAGTAATCAGCGTTAATATTTATTTACTGGGGGTCTGCACGCACTTGCTTGATATGGACGATGATATGTCACGACGATTAGTGCACCGCATCTTGTGCGACATGTTATATTCTGTCTGTGTTTCCTTATTTAAAAGGACAAAAGTTTATTGATCGTGAGCAAATGCTTTAGGACTTAATCTGACATTTACTGTTATTCGATTTCCTTCGCATAGCAATTGCTGATTTATTTTTACAGAGTACCATTTCAACTGATCAAGTTTATTTTAAAGACTTGACTGACATTTCATTTAATGTTCATAATATTGTATGTAACGTTTGACTGACTTGTAATATTGAAATAAATCAATGTCGCCTATTTATATTTATCATATTTTTACGAATTTAGTCAAAAGATATTTTTATATGTTTTTACTGCAGTCAAAAATGCAGTCTTTTGTGTTTTTAATAACGTACGATCGGATCGGGATGCTATAAAAGTTTCATAAAGACCAATTTGAACGCATTTGCAGACTCTAGTCCTGTGTGAAATTTAGCTGACGTACTTATGGAGCAGAATGAACAAATAAATAAATAATCCGGCTGTTCAGACACACCCAGTGTGTGCCATTGAGAGAACTTAGGGAGCTGCAGCCTGCAGAGTCCTGCCTGGTATTGTTTCCCTATGAAACCGTGATGAGTAGATCAGTTATCAATTGATTTGGATGAATGAGTCCAAGTAAATCTGAGTGATGTGAGTAGGTAAGTCAATGTTAAGCAGAGATTTATATTGACAGTTTGCCTTCTGTTATCCTCCAAAACTGCCTTCCCCCATGAATCAAGCCTCCTGAATGTCTTCGCTGTCCCTAGGACTTAAGTCAGGATTGCGCTGTAGAAGTAAGATTCACAGTGTGAAGTAAACAATGGATGCTGCCATGGTACAGAGGCACTGCTCCTCTCCAGGGATTCTGATCCTGGCTTTATTTAGTTGTCTCCACCTAAAGCCTTTCTGAGATGTTTTTGAGTAGCAAAAGACCCTCCTCACAGTCTTCTTTGTGGATATCAGTGGGAATTGTTGGTCCATGGAGACGCTTACAGATATTGGATCAAATCCAGTCATTAGTTCCGTAAACTCAGTTTGTTGGGCCTGTGCAGATAAATTATCCTAAACATTTTTCTGATGTTAATCCAAAAACATGTTCTTCTTTAATAATATATAAAACAAGAACAAGGCTTGCTGGCTCTTATGTTAGATGTTATCTCATTGCTTTGGATAAAAGGAATGAGATACGATTAAATGTAATGAGTAAATGTAAGTGTACATAATTATCACAATGTATGAATTGGTCGCAGATTCTACTGAATTTTGTTCACCCCTTTATTGTCATTATACAAATACAACAACATTTGATATTGCATTTATATATTAGTGAGATACAGATCCAGCACTGACTGGCAAATGCTCTTTAAAACCATCAGTCTGTCAGTCATGACACGCTTAAACACAGTCTTCTTTAAAACAGGTGATGCTGTGGCTTTTTCAAAGCCATTCAGTTACTGAAAGCCTGCAAGACAGCTGCAATTACTGTGGAAAGACTTTAATGTGCTGCCCGTGACTTAAGGGAGAGATAAGCTGAGGAGATTCTTATTGACCAGCACAGACAGTGAAGAGTGTGTTATCCAGTATCACTGATAAGAAAAATAAACTACAGTGAATCTCTTGTTGTCTCAGACAGTATCAGAAATGTTACTGTAAAAAGATAACAATGGTTAATGAATTCATCTTTACGAAGTTTTCTTTATGAAGTTTTCATTTCTGTTTTCAGTTTAGCCCCTGCTCAGGTCATGGTATTATATAATTACAAGCTGTTACCACCAATAACAAGTGCCAGTGCCAGTAAACATATAGTCAATTTGCACTGTGCGGTTGATGTTGAAGAGAGGCGTCAATGTTTCATGATCTTTCTCTGCCTCTTATTTCCTTTAGAGACACTTAATGCAACCATTTGTAGAGCAATGTGAGACATGGTATTGATTTTTCTCTTTAACTGTTCTTTATGCTGCTTTTTGCCCTCTCTGTGTACAGCAGCACACGTCTGAACAAAGATAAGGGATGTCCCTATTAAAAATAATTTAATGCATGCCTGTAATTTAAGGAACCTTGATTAGGGGGTTCGGGCGTGCTTAATTAGGGTTGAAGCTAAAGTCTTCAGGATAAATGATGGTGTTCTTGTATATAATGAGTTTCAATAACAATACAAAGATCGCAAATGATGCTAGCTTTAGTAGTTCACATGTTAATGAATTACATTACAGAATAGATTTTTTTGTGTGGCTATCTTTGGCTTGCTGTTGAACCTGTGATTCAGCTTAGGATCAACATATAAACTCCACACGGTTTGCTCTTATTTCCTGGGTGGTAATGACTACATGGTGGAGTTGGGGTGGAGGAGAGACGTCGGAAAGTGTCTCAGGAATGCGGTAAGCTGCGGTTAGAAATCGTTGATTTAGTTCCTCCTGATCCTTTGTTTTGTTTGAAACTTTTATGTCACATTTGGATTTTATTAATGAATAAATTTGTTGTTGCTGTTGATGCCAATAAAATGTACTTTAACCTTACTGATGAAGATGTGGAGGAACACAAGACAAAGAAGGTTTGGAAAGACTGCAGTAGATTAGGTTGTATGTGCACCTCTTCCCTTTCTGTCCAATGTGTACAAACATGTGCACTGATTTGAGTGTTACATTTAATGTGTTCAGACTCAAGACCGCTAATGTCAGCACAGTTCATAATCACCCCACACATTGCTAATGCGTTGTAATTACCAGCACTCAGTGCCTGATATATATGTACACTAATCTTGCCTCCACTTTGAGAGACCAGTTTAAATGCATTTCGCTAAGCAGACCAGTTTGCATGGACAGCGTTTTGCTAAGCAGGTATGAGTGACCACTTGACAGAGATATTGAAAGTAATTGGAAATAACATTTGGAATAAGGACTGATGCCATATGGAAAAGCAGATAAGGTGATGGTTGGGTAGACGACCTGCAAGTTAATTTTTAAAATCCAAAGGATCTCTCATTTAAATGTCTCTAGATTGTATGAAGCTTAGCCAGAAGCTGTCCAAGGTGCTGAATGCCCCCCAGCTCTAACCCCCACTGCATGACACATTAGACGCTGGTGTGACTTCTGGTTCCTTACTGGCAGGTGGAGAAAGTTGGGCTTTTAGCACATATACAGTCAGTATGGAAAGATAGTGAGTTTGAAGAGCGTTATCACAGTGCGACACATGCCTCACAACTTCCTAAACCATGTATGCTTACTTTTTGAGTCCTCGCACCTTGGATAATGGATAAACACACCCAGTTTAACTGGCGTCGTGTTCATTGGCATCTCTGTTTTCTCACTTACAGCACATAGAATAATTTCAGTCGTGTATCTTGGCTGATTAAGGGCTGTAATTTATTAATGCTAGTGACTGGTATGGAAGCAGATAACAACAAAGCCATGAATAGTGACCATGTTCCAGCCCACAGAGCTCTGACACAGCCGTCTGGAGGAGTGTCATGAGGGAGTTTTGTATTGTGTTTGTGGTGTGAAGGATCCCAGTGGTGCTTGTTGTCACACAGTGGGATCTTGTCATCTGGAAGCCATAGCAGTGTAACTTGTACCCATTAAGAGGGCTTGAACATTTGAACAGCAACCCAATTCTGAGGTGACTGCTTCCAGGATAAAAATGGGTATCAATCTGGGTTTTTTAAATTTCTATCAAAATAAAACAGAAATACTGAGGGGGAAACTGTTTTTGAAACACTAGCTGATAACACAGATTAATAAATATTTTGGTTTTAAAAAATGTATACTCTTTTGAATAGAATAGAATAAATAGTTGTATGGGTGGTTAACATGCCATTTGAGCATACACAATTAAAAATAAGTTGGCTGACTAAATATCTTACATTGGTTGATACTAATATTAGCCAATAACCAGTATGTTAACTTTATATTGTGTTCCCTAAAAATATTAAAACTACTTTACCATAGAATAAAAGCAGCATAGTCAAAATGTTTGAGCTGTAAAATAATTAGTAAATGATAATACAAAACAATGAACAGTTTTAACAGTGTTAATATGCTATGGTTAATTTTTAATTCATGTTTGTTAAAAGAGTCACCTTTATATTAATTTACTTACCACATTTTAGATACGTCAAAATTAACATTAATCAATTTAATAAATGCTGTATGTAATTTATTTGTCCCAGCTGATTAGCTATAATAAAAATAAATGATAAAAATGGTGTTTTGCAATTGTGCTTTGCATAACATTACATAGCAATATATATTGCTGGAAAATGAAACAATATGGTAAGCAGAGTTAATATTTATTAATATTTATAATATAATTCAGTTAATATTTGCATTGCTTTAAAAGGATTAAGTGCGAGTGGAATTAATCTTTCTGTCCACTCCTACTAATTCATCGGCCGTCCTCCCTTTTGTCAGTGTTGGACATTAGGCAAATTTGCATTTGTGGCTAAATCTTAAGGTATTGAAGTGAGCCGGGGAGTCTGATTTGTCAGTCTGTTAAGCCTTTGGCCGTTGAGGAAGGAAACTCCTGCCAACTTCCTGTCTCTGGGTAATGAAACAGGCTTTTGTGAGCGTGTCTAACACAGATTACTCACATTTACTCATAGTTGCCTAATCAGCAGGCAGCCTGCTGCATGATCATCTGTCCAAAATATCACCATTTGTCCTATGACTAACTGGTTTGGATCAGTTAACGCTCAATAGAGTTGACCTGCTTATGTTGGTTATAGTACAGATCACTGTGAATGATGATAAGATGTTGCCCACATAACTTTGCTGACTCACTAGCCCACAGCACAGGCTTGGATCAGCTCATAGACACCCTCACAGAGCAGGAAAATGCGTCAATCAGCATGTCTCCAGGCAACAGTATTCTGTGATAATGAAACCAGTACTGCTGTACACACACACAGCAGGTCAGGGTTAGCGCTTAGAAGTCTAATTTGTTTAGTCTATTGATTCGTTTGTGAGGTTTATGCAGGATCTTCAAGATAATGGCACACATTACTTTGTACCTGTTCTTGATTTGCGATGAAGATGACTGATCAACAAACACAGCTTAGCTCTGCTTGTCTGTGATTGGTTGAGATCCCTTGAACTAATAAACTAACTGCTGCATTACTTGTAAAGTGCATGAAACTAATCTTTTGATGTCAGATCCTCTGGTCCAGCAGGTTTGTAGTCCAGCCACACTTAGATTAAATTTTTGCGTTATCTACCAAAGTGACAGTTAGTACATTTGCCTGAGGTTTTGGACAGCTGTTGATATGAGAGATTAAAAGCTCCAGACCTCTCCAGGGTGCTCTCAGTAATGTTGCTTTCATTCCTGTTTCATTCTTGTTTAAATGTGAAGATAATCTTTAAAACTATGAAATATTTTTGACGCAAAGTTTTTGAAAGGCTTTTTTTGATTGGATCTTTTTTTATATCTTTGTTTGGTTTTTTGTTTCTTGTTGGAGTTCCTAATAAGTTATAAGCGGACACAACAGCTGTGTTATAATACATTTCTCATAGCCGATTATCTCCAAATAAATTGACGTTTAGAAAGTTAATGCATCTTTTCCAAAGCAAATACAAATAGGAGATTGTGTGTACAGTTGCGTGTGATGCAAATACTTCATTAACACATTAAAACTGGTATCATTTGTTTTTGAGTCATTCCCTAGTTGCAGTTGTAAGCTGTCTTTCCTACTTATGGTAGTTCTTAATTTTAATGATGCAAATGCTATTTGGCCCCAAAAATTCAAGGTTGAATTATACCAGGGTTTGAACCAGGCATCAAACCAAGTATGAAAACAGCTTAATACGCATATTTTCCTGGCATAATCATATATTGAGCTCTATCCATCATCCATCAAATTTTTATCCTACTCTTTTACTTTGATTTTTCAATAACACATGTGGGAATGCTATCAAACACTGTATGTGTCAAGACCACCATGCCCTCCTAGAAGCATTTTGCCCTCCAAACTCTCACTGATCTTTAATTCTTATTAGTTTCGCTCTCTAAAAAGAAATCTTTTATCATTTCTTTCCCCATCTTCTCAACCCCTGTGCACAACTGGAAAGCCCTGTAATTATAAATCACCCCTAATGGATAGTGGGTTAGCTTTACCAGTACTACCCGTGCTGGTCTCTCTCTCTCTTTTAAACTCACAGCACTTGCTTCTCTTTAATGTTCATAGATGCCCCCTTGCATTTAAATGAGATTCACAAGCAAGTTTCCTTTGTCTCATCGGCTCTCTTTCTGTTTTTCTTTGTTGCTCACCCTTTTCTTCTCTTTATTTCTGTCGCTTTTTCTCTACCCTCCATCTTTCTGTCTCTGGCTCAATTTGTTTTTCTGTATCTATCTGTATCATTTGAACAAAATGGCCCCCGAATAACTTCCTTTTTGCCTGACTGGTCAGGAATCAATGTAGCTTTTATTAGGTGTGTATAAAGCTAAATGCAATAATACAGTATAAACCTCCATTACAATAGGGTTGTGTTAATTTCATAGTAAAATAACATCCAATCAATGAACTGAAGAACCAAGTCCCAGTCAGCCTCCATATATTATCTCCACATCTGAGATAATTTGCATGATTTTATCATGTTAAACAGTAATAAATGCCTTCCAGTGTGTTTATGAAAATTAGCCTCAAGTTTGATTTTTATATAGCAGTTGGTATGTTTTGTTTTCTGAAAAATAATGGCGTACCACAGAGATGTTTCTGAAACGAACTCCTACCTTATTTTGAATGATAAGCTTGGAATCTAATTTGTTTTTATCAAACAAAAGCAATGAGCTGCTGCCTCGTGCATTCATTTAAAATTATTTCAATTGATTTGAAAACATTTTATTTTTGAAACATAAAAACATCTTTCTTGCAGCATAATAACAAAGAGCTTTGCATAAAAGCAAGAGAGAGAGTAAAACTGAATCTACTTTTTCTTTTATGAAACGATATCAAAAAATGGAAAACATCAAAATCATTTTTATGCAACTATACCCTCATGAATTTTGTATCCCTGATAACGGCAACTAAGATAAAAATGGTCATTTATATAAAAAAAACAGGCAATCACAAATTGAATGAAAGGAGGTACATAAATCTGTGATTTACTGCTTCATTTATAGAATATTAATGAGTAATCTTGTCTGGAAAGATGTCAGGAATCCTCAAGTATTCAGATGTCTGGTGGGGCTGTTCTGGATAAGTGCAGGATCGATCATTAGCAATTCCTCATTCACAGGAACCTCCTCAGAAAGATGTTTATACAGACCCGTGAGTCAGTCTTATCAAGAGATTAGAGAGCGTTTTACACCATTCACACCTGCTTTGAGTGGTTCTGGAGATTCTTTTAGTTTTACTATACAGTAGAGAATGGCAGTGCCTGTTTTTTGTAACTCATTTGCCTGTCTTGTCATTGGCAGCTGAACCCAAGTACTGGCACTTGTTAATTTTGCAGATGGCAAATATGCCCAATTAAGTCTTACTTCGGTGCTATGAATAATGAATACTAATGAGTTTGATAATGAGATTTGAATGGTTATTGCATATAATGTGTGCGTGTGTGTGGTCATGCACAGAACAAGTTCAGTTGTGGTAATGGTTTGGTTTTTAAAGCCAGGTGCTGACCAAGCCCAGTGTGCTGCAGCGTATTGATCCTGAGATTGAGGTCAGGAACGTAATAACCAGGGTAAGACATTCTGTGGAGGAATCCTGAGGCTGTAAATTATGAGGTAAATGTTATTGGAGAGAAGGGTTGGAGTCTATAGGTCAGTTATTGTTCCCTGCTCAACTGGACTAGTCAAAAAATGATGAGAGATTTTAAACCTGTGCTAGATTTTAATTCAGAAGAAATGGGTGCCTTGTGTGTGTTTTAGCTATAGTTTTAGGGGGAAAATGTGCTCAGAAGGTCACTAAATCTAACTAGTGTGCTAAATTGGGGACATCCAGGGACACCCTAAATTGGAAAAACGATTCATGAATAAAGCAAATAAAGAACATTAGTCATTCAGATATGGTAAGTAATGTATATACTGTTGGTTTTTATAAGAATTATTTTTAACAATCCCTGGTGAGGGCATGTGTTATTTACATATTTTGCCATTGTTCACCTTGTACGGTCAAGTAAACTGCATAAATGACAATTCAGGTAGATTTAAGACTGGATTTATCTTTAACCTCTTTGAGCACATTTTTAAAATAAAATTTCCACCAATGAATTGTTCACAAAAAACAGCAACATTCTTTAAAAAATGTAGTCAATTAATTTTATGTTGAGCAACAGTATATGCAATGTGACCCAAACTCAGTAATACATCATGAGGTCAGTATGTACCGTAAGTCTAATCAGGGACCCTGGAGATACTGTTTGCGCATTTTTTCCCGATGCTGATAAAGCAGAAAGGTGCTTCTGGAACATCATTACAAATGAGAAGTACTCCCAGCTCACTACATGCAATAATTCACCAACCGGCCCCTCAAATTTAAATGCCTTCTGGGGCGCAGTAGAAGTTTGTACGTTAGAGAGGGGGACAGATATCGGTTTAAACATCTCAAAATGTGAATCTTAAAGCCCCTGTGTTTGTTATTGTTGTGTTATTGTTACGAGTCATTTTGTTTGTTTATCGTTTTGGCTAAGCTGAATTATTCTGCCAGCGCAAACGCATTCAGTGCTTTACGCCAAGTCAAGCTCAAGCTATTCTTAATAGAGCTGTGACATTTCATTTAGAATGGAAACAGAATGTGGAAGGCAGGATGTTGAGTCAAAAGAGCCGTCCAATCTATTGTGCAGCGCCGCTCGTACATGAAGGCTTTAAATGTTTCATCAATACACAGTGCATCGTATTCTCTTGGCTCGTGAAAAGTGGAGGGAAGGCTACAATGTGTTTTTTTGTGAGCCAAGGGCAGTTAAAAACCACTAGGAGGCCAGTATTCACTTTGGCTGGGTCTAGAGAAAACTGTCTTTTTCATTTCACATCTCATTGCTCCATCCTGCAGTTGTCTTGCTCTTTGATGGATTGGAGGAAGCAGTTCCCCGGCAGCTTTGATCTGCTATTGATTGACTCAGCTGCCAAGTAACGGCCGGCAATTGATCGCAAGCTGTATCTCTCTTTCTTTTCTCTTATGCTACAATACCGTTGCTTCCCTCAGGAGACAGGTGTGGCATTGTGGCCTTGTACCCTCACAAACGCAGAAAAAACGCACTGTCCGTTTCTATTTTTTTACATTTTTTACGCCAAAGATGTCACGCATGTGTTTGTAGAACAGCTTAGCTTTTATATTTTTATCAAAGCACGGATGGAAAATTCATTAATGTTTGATGAACTCTGTGGTATTAGATTAGTAGAGAAAGTCGGCGCTGTCGGAGTAAATGTTGAAGTAAACTCTGTTGATTTAACGCTGTGCAGAATCGCCATTTAAGAAATGCAAGCATTCAAATTTTTCAGGCAGCCTAAATATTAAAGTGCGCTGGGGCTTTGAACTGTTTCCCATAAATCTCCCTCTGCATAATGCAATCACAGAACTGTACAATATAGAAGTTGAGTGAATTTATGAAACATAATGAAAATAAGCTGCATGCTTTTAATGATTATTATTATGGGATGTAACAGCACATATGATGGTTCAAGCTTTCTTTTCTTACTGTTGGTGTACTTCATGAGCATTGGTTGTTTCCATGGTAGCCTGAGATTCTAAGCATGCTTTGATAATATACCGCATTAACCTTGCGAAGCTCGCATTAAAAGAGACCATAATAGTGTAAATTGTATATTATTGTTGAGGAACTAGGTCTGCTTGGCTTACGTGTAATTGGTTTACAGGTAATGGGCTGCAGCTAAATAATAGGTTAGACCTACATTTGCAGCATGTTAAGAGAACACAGATAAGATAGGAATTAGGTTCTGGTTCATTTCAATTTTATGTTCAGTCCAACCAAAATCATCTGGGAGTTTTTTAATAGCTAAAAGATGTTCTCTGGAGACATTTCTAAAATAAATAATATCCACATAAAGGATGATGGATTCAGCGGACTAATAGGAATATATTTATTTATAAATATATATTTATACCTGCTACTAGTAATGCCACATGGCTATGATTTCCAGGAACACACAAATGGATCAAATGTACCTTTGAATCAAATCATCTGCCAAATGCATACATATAAATGTAAATGTTATTAAATAAAAACAGATCAGTCCAGATCATCAGCGACTGATGTCAGCATTATTTATAGAACCAGAATGGAACAAATTTTAGCCATGACAGTCCAACTTTTGGACATACATTCTGAAAATTAGGAGTGTTCAGATGGCTGAGCAGGATCCCAGTGCTGCTGTCACTGTTGAGGAAAAGCGTCATTTTCCCAGCATGCAGCTCTGTCTCACTCCAGTGAATCCAGCAGGCTGCTGATGTTTAGTTTCTCCTTCATCTGGCTCCCCTAGATCAGCCCTTTATCAGTTAGTAAGTGAGGCCTGCAGCATCCCTCCCCTGCCTGGCGCTCACCTCCTTTGTTTTCCCTCTTCAACACTCCAGACAGCCCAAATAACTCTCGTTTTCTCACTATGGGGACAAAATAAGAGAGATGCAGTGCAACACTGGAGGATCAAATGAGGTAGTCTACTTACTTTTGGGTCTCATAACGGAGAAACTTTCAAAGGAAAAACAAAAGTATATAAGAGTTGTTCTGTTCCTTTAACAGAGTTCAGTGGATTCATCTAGCATGATTAGAGTTGATGCATTTAAAAAATTAAAAAATGATTACAATACAAATTACAATTAATTACAATTAATGAATTACAATTACAAAAACTTAAGCTTTACATAAATATAAAGTGTAAAGTTTCAGCTCTACTAGCATCCTCAAACGGAATTGCAAAAATGTTTACATTAATAGTGTTGTTAGGATTTCTATTGCAATAATACAATTATTTATAAAATAACAAATTAATAATAATGCACTTCAATAAGATTTGCTAAACACTTTTCTCACCCTCAACTTATGTCATTGGTTGACCCAGTGTTACTGTGTTATGATCAAGATGCTTTAACAAACAGAGCATACAGAGTCAATGCGTTTGATAACACAAACGTTTACATTTTTGGAGAAATCAAACAACTTGCAGAGATATCAGTTGATGTCCTTCTGCTAAACATTCAATAAAAAAAAAAACTAGAAATCTCATAAAATAAGTCTCACACTTTTTCAAACACCAACAAAACTAAGCTAATAAATTTCATAGCTCTGTACTGTTAGTGCTTGCCAACATTCATCTTGTTTGTGCCTATTTTTATTTTAGAAGAAACAAATTTAAATGCATCATGATAAAAAAAAATTTTTAAAACTGCACCATGAACAAGCAACCCCCTTAAGTTTAAAATATTTCTTTGGGAGTATTTTATTTCTCTAAGAATCTGTAAAGCAGTATACAGTACTAGTTTTGGGGGATAGATGAAATAGAAAAAAATTCACTTTTCATCTCCTTATGCAGTGCCTTCACTCATTATCATGAGACTCAGAAAGGTGTGTGTTTATGTATGTGTGTTAAGATTGAGTCACAGCTGCGCTAAACTGCCTCGGTGATTTAAACTGACTCTATGGGTAATTAACACACTCTAAACCCAACTGGGAATGTCAGCAATGAATCTAGAGGCGACTAGAAAGAAAAATGTTTATTATTTCACCACATGAAGCTGAATATCAATGTAATCATCCACAGTCTCCTTAAGCTT